>JASTZW010078757.1:0-19917 GCA_032466295.1 Forpus passerinus | reverse complement strand
GGTTTAGAGAAATTTATTAACTGCCTTAATCTTAGTTGCCCCATGTCAGTCTCCAAGATACCTTCTGAGTGCAGTTTGGAGGTAGCCACAAACCAGTAGTTTGTTCCCTATAGGCGCTACAGACAAGGTAAGGTGTGTTTTGGGGAAAAGAGAGTTTAGCTGTATCAGTATGCGGTGTCATGCCGTTTAGACAAAGGGTTATAGAATTCTCCAGCTATTTATTTGTATTAACTCAGTTAGCCATGGAGTGCTAGGAGAAAAGGTTGTACCGAGATGCAGCAGTTTGCTTCTCAGAAAGAAGGTTCTGGGAAAAACTGAGAGAAATGGGAGGGAAGGTAAATCTAGTGCAGAACCATCTGTGTTAGAATAACAGTGAAAAGGAAGGGAATAATACACAGAAAGCAATGTAAGAAAATACTTGAAAATGAACTGTGGCAAAGCACAGTGTATCTGAGAGCTTGTGAGGCTGGTAAATTCCAGGGCAGGGTACTGGAAAGCTAAGGCAGGAAAAAGATTCATAAAGTGAAACTGGATATATGACTGAAACTGGAAGGGGCACACAGAGTGGGAAGGAGCGGATCTGAAACGGGGGTGAGTTAAAAGAACAAGAGGTCTTGCCTGGAGGAGAATATTTGCCCCACAAAGCCCACTCTCCTGTGTGCTTGAAAGGGCAGGCAGAATCCCCCAGTCCTCTGCAGTCAACAGTAGGCACTGCACATGCCATCTACACTGTGAGTGATCATGTAATTAAAGGCTGAATTAGAATGCATCTGTACAACAAAGGAAAATCCAGGTTGTGCACGTAACCTCAATTCTGGGGGCTCTTAATATTTAAGTGCTTGCCTTTGCAACCAGAATAATTTCCTTTTCATTAGGGCTTGGTGCTGTTTATGTGTGTGCCTGTGCTTGCATATGTGTGTTCACAATTATATCTATTAATTAAGATGGTGAACATGAGGCAAAGAGCTGCAAGAAAAAAAGCATCAAACCTTTTATTTTGTTTTCTTTTTGTATGTGTTTTTATCTCCATTTTGGAATTTTGAGACTTTAACTTAATTTAGGTTAAAGATGGATTTAAAAGCAGCCTTTGGACAGTGTTTCCTTCCCAGATCTCTAATCACAGTCAGTACACACTCTTGAAAATAAGATCTAACTCTGAAAATGACTTTAAGTAACTAATTCATATTTGGGTGCTCAGCTGCTTGCTGAACTTTAGAGAGAACCAAATGGGAGATGAGGTATGTGACATTAGCATCCCAAGCAATGGTCACTTTTCAAGAGGTTCTTTACAGCACCAAGGGAAACAATGACAAAGTCAATGCTCAGATTCAGAACACCCTGATAACCTGTGGCATGTTTTACTTCTGAAGGTGGTATGTTTTACTTCTGAAGGTATGCCCAGTCTCACTTTGAACGACGTATGTTGTAAGTACAGTCTCAATATTGGATTTGTCTGCATGAATGAATACTTGTTTTGCAAAAACCTTTCTTGCTTTTATTTTATTCCCTAAGTAGCTAGAGGGAATGTCAGGGTCCAGCGTCAATGCTGCTGATTTCATATACCTCATTCTAATGTAGATTAACGGCTGATGACCAAGTGTTGACAGCATGTGTGTGTGGGGGATGTGTTTGTGCACACATGTATGTATGCATCCACACATTCAAATGTATGGGAATACTGTAGACAGGAGGTACTTTGCAGCCAAATACATAAAATAGACCTCCTCAGCTTTCTGTTAGAATTTTGTAGTATCCTTAGAAAAAATACTTTTTTTTTTCATATTTTGTATTACTTCACTCTGTCTGTCTTTCTGCCTATTTTAGTCTCTCTCTTTCTATAGATATACATGTATATATATATAAATCTATCAGTTCTTTGCTGTCTGATAAATGATATCTCTACCTGTTTTATCTGTTACTGGAGTTGGAAATATGCTCAGTTTCTTAATGGTCAATTTGCTAAATCCATCCTAGAATTTATGAATGTAATAAACTTTAGATCTGGTCTTATGCCTTTTTAAACTTGTATTTTGTATTATTTTTGTTTCTTACTCTCCAGGATAGTAAATCACTTACACCTTGGGCTGTCTTCTAAAGGCTAAACATGCAGATGATGCCTGTAAAGGCAATAAGCAAGGATATACAAACTGTCTAGGGCTTCAACAGCAAAGGGAGAGAGAGAGTATGTTTCTAGTTAACTGTTACCCAACCCAACATTAATAAGCTTACGGAACAAAACCAAGAGATTGCCTGGCAGCTGTGTGTGCACATAAGTGTGCATTCTCTAGGAAAGCGTAGGATCTTGGTCACTTCAAAATGATTTTTCTACCTGGAAGTTGTTTTCATCTCAGCATCTCGGGAAAACTAGTCATTGTACATATCCCCCCCGTGATCTTAAAGTAACATTTATAGCACAAGTGACTGCATAATACAAAATTCAGGCTCCATTCTTTCTGTTGTCTGCAATAGGAGGCTGAAGAGGTCTTTTCCTGTACTTCCAGCTGGTGGGCTGTGCTGGGACTGAAATTAGAACTGACAGTTTTTCACCCTTTGTGCTTTCTACATGTACCCATTTAATTTAGGAGCCCCAGTTCCTTCTGTAGCTGATGTTGTAAGATAGGTATTATTGAAGGCTGTTCATACTCCAGATTTTTAGCTGAAGAGCGAAAGGTAGATTCAAATTCTGAAAGCAAAAGTGTGAGATCTCTAGGAGGGAGCAGATGAGAAAAATACTTGGAGAAGGTCAAAACAGGGACTGAAACTGAGAGGGAATGCAGAGGTGAAGAGAAAGCAATCTCACAGGGAAAGCAGAAGGCAAAAGAAAAACAGTTTCCTGGAAGAATGCTGGTAAGAAAATGGGTGGAGATAAGAAATCCAGAGGTTAGCAGAAAAGAACTGGGTAAGTAAGGAAACTGAAGTCTTTCTGAGGAAGCTCTGAACAGGCACTTAAGGAAACTAGATGCAGCAGCTTGGATGGGTTAAAGGCATAAAGAAACTGAGCATAAGGAGAAATAGCAAAAAAGGTGTAGATTTTTCCAGAGACCATAATGGTATAAGAAGTCTCCGCAACTTGCCATGCTTCTGCAGTCTTCAGAGTCAGCTAGAGGCTTTAAACAATATTCCAGCCCCATCCACAGTGGCCCTTTATGGAAGCCTTCTATCACTATCAGCTCTCATGTTGTGACAGGAAATTAGGCAATGAGTCTGAAGATGTTGTGACTTTGATGAATGAAGGCAAATGAAATACTGTTATCCAAAGAAGGATCAGTTGAAAACTCAGAATCAAAACTGGGAAGTTCCTGTCCTGTAGTTCTCCTTCCATGAGTTAGATCATGCTGTGCTTCTGCTGATGCACAGCCAGAGAGGCACTGAGACTTAAAGAGAGCCCTGCTAAATTCCAGACTGAAAATTGCTTTCCAGGGACAATTGATTCTGAACAGAAAAAGCCCGGTCTTCTTTCCCAGTCTGTGCAGAGGAAAGGAAATATTATCTTTCTTCTTAATTTTAGCTGCAGGAAATTTCCAACTGACTAGTCAAAGGGGAACATGATGTCTGTTTGCTTGCAAAGCAACTTGAACAAGACCACAATCCCACAGAATAGGACATGAAGGTGAGGATGTACCATTCTTTCATCAGAAAGAGAAATGCATAACAAGCAGAAGCCATGTGTGTTGTTACCATTGCCTATGAAATCAGGGAAGAGAGAGACTTCCTTAGCAAGGCACCTGAGAGAGAATTCTGAACCTTTGAAGATCCAGGGTCAAGCCATGGAGAAATCAACTACTTTAAAGATTTTACAAGTCTGAAAAACATGTAATGACATTACACCCTTGCACAACATATTCAGTATCCTTTAGGTTCAGTTTTTATGAAACAGAACTTTTTTAGCAAAGAGATGTCTATCTCTAGGTGATTTTTCTTCCATCCGCACAGCTTAATCTGTTGAACTTCTGTAACTCCATTTGGCCTGTGAGCCTCAGGCCTGAGCAACATGTGGTCCAACACGCGGTCCAAACTAGCTATAAGAGCCTGAAAGCTTGATTGTCTTCCACAGTCATCTCAAGAGGTCAGATTAAGGCAAGAGCCTTGCTGGTGGCTTCTGTGCTTTCACTACAGAAAGGGGACTAGTGTGGGTTTTAGAACACGTAGGAGTTAATGCTTAATTGAAGATTTAGGTACAATTTTTGGTGGCTGTATTCTGAAGGGAATTTGCTTTCGAAGGGAGTAAGTGCTGCTGTTCAAAAGGCCATCAGCTCTATCTTTGCCTCTCCTGAGCTTTACAAAAAAACCCAGATCTGGTTTCACAGCCCTTTTTAATCTGAAAGCAAGAGCATTTTCAAGCAAATATGAATTCTGTCTCAGAGATTGTTCTAAATTATCTTAGTCTGTATTGGCTCAGGATCTGATTTTTAGTGTCAAGCAATTCAATGAGAAACCTTGCTGCTCTTCAATTCCTCTATTCCATTTGTTATGAAAATAGGAACCATGTGAGGATGAAACCTCTGCTTAAGCACATAGGACCTAAAGCCAGCAGAGCTCTCAGCATGCACCTTGGTTTCAAAATGTGAAGGTTCATCCCAAGTACTTTTAAGCACCGGAAGTTGCAAGGAATTCTTTATTATTAACCCTCAAATACACACATCAAATATATAAGTGTATATTTTTAAAGAACTCTCTCAGCTGTCATACTCTCTTTCCCTTCTTCCAAAGCACTCAACTTGGTCAGCAACAGATCATATACCAAATCATCTCCAGTTACTGTATTTCACTGATTCTGTTATACTTGCTGTAGAGCCCACTGAAGGTTTGAAAATCAGAACTCAATAATGTCATGTGAGCTTGTGAGGGCAATGTGCCTTCTGATAAACCAACTCACCAGCTGAACAGTCTCAACATACACCCGAATATTTACCTTAATATTCTGGGACATTTCTGCTACATACAGCTTTCAATGGTCTTAATTTCTATTGCAACAGTAGTAAGATCACATTTTTCTCGTACTTAAGCTTGTATAAACTGGAAGACACTGTTCTCAATGGATTTACATATGAGTTGAAGCCATTCTGAGTCAGAACAGCTTCTAGACCCAGCAATGCTCTGTCCCTGAGCTCATGTTCAGGACCTTAGCAAGCCTTCTGTGCCATGGTTTCCATGGAAAGAAAAGTGAAACATGCAGTCTGGATGGAAACTATTTTGTGTTTTTTTCAGATCTATCTAGTTTGAGCCATCAGGGAATTGGAACAATGATGATTTAGCAACAACAACAGCAAAAGTATTTGTTTGTCAGTTTGGACACAATCTTTATATATATTGGCCTAATATGAATGATAAGTGATGAGTAGTCTTTCCAAAGTTTCTCACATTTGCATTGTGCTTGAAGTAAACAATGTGAACGATAGAAACTGAATTCACTTCTGAATCTAATGCTGCTCTCAGTAGAGACATCATATATCTGTGCTGACCTCCAGTTACCCATTTGTTCTAAGCAATGTATCCAGTAATGAACAATTGTTACGTGGTTTTAATATAAAGAAATTTAGGTTTTGGTTTATATAAGACCCCAGAAAAGAGGAAATGAGCCTCCAAATGAATCTCTGGATGATGTTTTCATTCTTCACAAGTCAAAATTAGCTGGTGGAGCTGCATTTGTCTATTCAGAAGAACACAGAATGTAACATGTCAAGATTTTCAACAGGTCACTAACTAGTGAACTAAATCACCTCAGTCCTAAGTTCATAAGTGGTTCATGAGTTCACAAAGGAAAGATCACTGCTGTGCATAAGTACCATATGACACAAAGGGTCTTCTCTGGACACGAGAATTTCCTGGGAGATAATTTGCATGATGATGGACTGAGGTGTCTGGGAATATTAGCAACAATTAAACATTGTTCTGCAACATGACTCAATGCTTGTAGATAAAATGAAGGCAAAGGGCTGAAAGTAATTCTGTTGTTGGCCCTTATCCAGTCTTTTGATTGAAGAACAGTCGGGAATCCATTACACACTCAGTCAGCCAAGGTCCAAGATGGAGGAGAAGAAAGAGAAGACCCATAGTCAGAAAGCATTGTGCAATAGTAGGGCTTGGACATGATGATAACAGTTTTTTTTAAAGAGGGTGAAAGGTATGGCACACTTGAAACCATCCTCTCAGAGGCTGTCCAGGGGGAAGTTCATCATCCTTTGGCAACAATGAAACAGAAGAATATAGAGTTAATAATGTTCCCAAGGCCAACATTCTCCTGCTGAAACAGATTCTAATACAGAAGGCTACACGTGAGCTATTTTTGTGCCTACAGTGACTGCTGTGTTTGCCTTCACTCCCGGCATCACTCTCATTGTACTGTATGTAAAGCACTTTAGGACACATTGGCTATGAAAGGAAGTTCAATTTGTGAAACCAAATTCTATTCTACCCTCAGTCACTGCACACTGAGCTGGGTCAGCTATGCATTCATTTAACTCCCTTTTTTAAAAAAAGAATTTACAGCTCCTGCCTGACTTCAGAGTTACTGGGGAAGCACACATATGATCTTATATAAGTCATACAGATATTATGTTTTTATGTGTAAAAATATATACATGCTTACACACAGACTCTGTGGAAATGGCTCATAATGAAAAGCAAGTGACAGGGGAAAAAAATACCAATTCATGCCTTCCTTTGCTTGAAATATTCTATTGCTTTTCTGCTGAATGATGTTCCTGTACTATCTACATAATAAGTACCCTCTTTCTTCAGATAATTAAAGAGATGCTGCCCATACCCAGCTAAAATTATATATTTATACATAGCGACCTTCTATTAATAAACATGTGAGATTGTTACAACTGAACAAAACCTCACAAGTCTTCATTATTTCCCTCCACTTAGGCTCTTTATTATCATTCTCCTTATGCATTTGGCACTGGTGAGAGATGCCAGAGAAATGGTCTCAGTAAAAGAACAGGGCAATACAGCCTGTTGTCCCACATCTGGAGTCTGATGATTTGGACTGACGTCTTCATTCTGATCTCTGGCATGGCTGTGGGCCACTTTGCTTTGTGTTTCATGAGCTCTAAAATGGGAATATCATTATTTTCCCCTTACCTGTGTCACACACAGAGCCTTTCCAGAAAATAGAATAGAATAGCATTGCCTTTCTCAAGGCCAAATGCATGCCCAGGGAAAAATCACTGGTTTTGTCTCCCGACTGTGATCCTATATCCCCTCCTCCCCCAGTGTATGAAAAAAATCTCCATCTAAATGTGGTGGCTCAGATTTGCAATCTTCTCTGTAACACTAGAACCAGAGGAAGTTATATTAGATCAACAGATCCAGTTTGACAAAAAAAAAAAAAAAAACAAAACAAAACGCAACCACCAAAGCCCCAAACTGAAGAATTCACATGCATGAGCTTGAAGAAGGCCTTGAAAAATATCTGATGAGTGAGGAAGTATCTATTGTCAGGTTGCTGTTTTGTCTTGCTGTCCTTAGCAATATGGTTGGATTAATAAAAAATGATTTATCTGTTTTATACTCTAACTCACCTTATTCTTGTGCTTAAATCATTCTTTACAAAAACAGTACTGCCATAATGTATTGCATCTCTGAAAGAAGAAACAAGCTATATTTACCTCTGTAAAACAGTCTTTAAGAAAATTAACTCTTCCTTTCTCAACCTCCAATATGATAAACACATAGAAAATGTATGTTGTAGCCCATCATCTTCTCTCTGCTCTAAGGAAGCTGGCATTACCTGTCCTTGCTCCAGAACTACCGGGCCCAGGCAACCCACAAGGAAGAATTGCTCTTGCAGAGGTGAATTAAAAAATTCTTCTTTGGATTTCCCTTTAAATTAATACATGAACAGTATCCTTACATGCATCTCTTACTTTTAACATGACTGTGGTCAAGAAAAAATGCAGATAATAAAGCATGGCCAGTTCAAATTTATTCAATATGGTGTTTACTTGTTTCCCACAGCCTGGAGTAAAAGGATTTGCTCCACTTCTGCCTTTCCTGCTCAGCATTCATCATTTCATCTTATCTTCCTGCTCCCCTGCTAAGGTGTAAGTTGATTTTGGTTTGGTGCTTTTCTTTCATTTTTCTCTGTTTTGCTAAGCCTGTTTACAATCATTCATTCCTTCTTCTCTTTTTCCTCTCTTGTAATCTTGGGCCCCAAAGTTTAGCTTTTTGAAGGCTTAAATTGGTGTCCCTTGTTTTATTGTTTTAACTCATTTGGTAGCCAAAACCCATTTCAATTCACATTTGACTTCCCAATAAATCCTGTTATCTCTGCCCAGTTGCCTGCCTTCTCACTGACTGTCATTATCAGCTATATCCTATTTACCCTAATCTAGTTGTCTAGTCTTTTTATCAGCTTATCAGCCCCCACCCAAGTGAAAGTCCTTTGAATCCACTAGCAGGCAGAAGCACTAATGTCCAGTTTGAAGTAGATAACTTAAAAACTCAGCGTGTTTGACAAGGCAGTTCTGAAAGAAGACTTTGAAAACATTAATGCAAATAGCTTAGCAGAGTGATTCTCCCCAGAGGCCAGGTAGAATAAATGATTCCACCCAAGCCATGAAACAAGCATTCACCTGGGAATAAGATCTCTGAGACTTTGCTCCATAGCATCAGATTGCAGAGCCCACAAAATACTCCACTCCTCCCACAACTGGCAGCAGTGTATTTCTATATTTTCCCACTTCCTTGCCTGTCCCAGACTCTTCCAGGTATTCACTGATGAAAACAACACCTTTTTGGCAGAGAATATTTTGGCAAACTACACATAGTAGTCCTTTCCAACCCCAACTATTCTATGATTCTATGATTCTATGATTCTATGATTCTATTTCCAATGAATGATGTTTCTCATTCACCTTCATCCACTATTATGTACGTTTGAGCCTGGACTAAAATTTTGTACTAAACTACTGCTTCTGAATATCTAAAAGGAACATACTGGAACATTTAAATTTGGTATGCAAAAGATCGCTTTTAACATGCCAGGGTCCTTGGAAAATCTCCTCAACAGTTCTCTGTGTTGAATCAATAGCCCAGAAGTGTGTTAGATGACAGTGAAATATTAGGCATGCCTTTCTCAGATGAGATGTAAAACTGGTCCTAAGTGGTGACAGGCTTTTTTAGAACAGTATCCATTTAGCAACACCTAAGAACCAGGCAAGGTTTTAGATCTGGAAGTGAAGGAAATTCTCTCTTTTATTGATAATGCAGCATCAATAAATGGAGTGTCAATGTGATTATTCTGTTTGGACTTCGGGTAGGACAAGCTGTGGGATCTTCAATAAGTGTCAGTAAGCAGGCCTGGATTTAAAATCTTTTTTGAAGGAAGGCACCTGCATGATCACAATATTCTTCATGACCTCAGCAGAGTCCTGTTGGTAACTGGCATGAAGTGGAAAAGGAAAGAAGTCTTTTACTGACTCATTCCCATTTCCTGAGTCACTCAGTTTTCCCTTGCAGGTCTCCAATTAAGCATTACTCTGAAGTTGCATTACTGGCAATTCCATAATTAAAACTGAATTGTAGTACCTGATAATGCAGATTTTTCCTACATTACACTTTAGTGATTGAATTCTTTCTTCAACTTTTGGCTCAAACTTTTGATTAACACCAAAACAAAAATACATTTTCTAGCACATTTTTTTTTTCTCTTCTGCTTTAAAATAAACTGATGCCTTTAATGAGAAAAATCTTTAAGGAAAACCTCTCTGAAACTGTGAATACGCATATTTTCCAGATATTTTTCAGCACCCCTTTTAATCTAATACAATATCTTCATGCTTTCTATTTCACCCTCTGACTCATCTTTAGGTTTTCTCAGTCATCTGCTCTGCAGTGGGAGTTGAAATAATCAGCAAAAAAGTTGGGCTCTTGTCTCTCTCTTCCTTTTCTTCCCTAATGTCATAACCAAATCAAGATATGCCAAGAAAAAATGAGGGGCTTGACAACAATGTATTAAAAAAAAAGTTACAAATAAGCAACAGTGTTAAACTAAATTAATGCAGCAGAACCAAATTAACAATAATATTGTTTTTCAAGATTTGGCTGTTGTGGAGGCAGCCAATTCTAACAACATAAGAAGGGACAAGTCAACAGCTACAATCTACGAGATGGAGGTACAATTTCCTCCTCAAGCACGAACTCTCTGCGTGACTCTTTCTGTTGCCCATATGTCAGGGAAGAATTATAGCATCTCTTTCCTTCACAGGAACATTGGTAGGATAAATACTTTGAGGGCTGAGAGGCATTCAGGTCCAGACTCATCCCACTTAACTATGACACCTGTCTGTGGAAACCAAGAAGTTTGGTTGTTCAAGGATATATAAAGTTGAGGCAGAAGGACAGACATCTGCAGAAGGCAATTCCACCTGCCTGAGATGTGAGTCACCTTCAGGAAGTGTTTATCATTTTCTGTTGAACCTATAGCAACTATGTATTTAGGAATGGGATGCAGTTACCTGAACTCATGTATTCATTGTTCTCTCAAGTGCCCTGCAGAAGTGAACACCTATGCTTGGGGCAGATAGATACAACACAGAAAGTCCAGGATAGAGTGGGGTGTCCCACAGCCCTTTCCATGATGGTAGATCTATATGTTGAAACAACTAAATTTTGCTCAAAGTAGTTAGCACAGGCAAATATATTTGGCCTCCAGGACAACTCTAGCAAAAGCCATTTAGGAGTTAAAATAAGCAACTCTATTATATAGAAAGGCAGACAGTTTAAGACTTCTACCATGAGAATATTGTGGCTATCTCAGAAAGTGTGTTGAGCCTCAAAGGCACCTTTTCTGATCTGTTTACCCTCCTTTCAGCTCTTACTTTCACCTAAAATGTTTTTTAACTGTAAGTTTACCTAGGAATAAGGACAAGTAAAAGATGAAACCAATAACACAATGGCATACTACATATGATTTTTAATGGGGTGTTAAAGCAGTGTCATTTCCCATCTACCCTGAGAGGAAGTGTTTTCTATACCTCTGTTCTCAGACTAGTAGCTGCTGTGTGTGTAAGGACAGGTATAGCTTTGTTCCTAAGATGGTTTACTTGCTGGTGAAAGTATGAGTGATCTTATTAGAGCTCTGCTAATACGTAGCAAAGATATCATGTAGAAAAACATAGATCATCACTGGAAATGTCATGGAGGTGTTCCTTACAAATATTTCCTGAGCCTGTCATTCATCATCTTAGTCTCTCTGTAGATGTATATATTGCTCTACCCTCTGAACATCCCCCTCATATCATATGACTGGAGGCCCTAAGACATTTAAATTAACAGATTAGTTTCTGTAAGCTCCCTGTAAAGTCAGAGGAGGGAGACAGAAAGCACCAGCCAGTGGTTCAGACAGATCTAAGGGTTGAATTCCTCCCCTAAGGTGCTGTGTCCGTCAGCCTGGAACACCTCTGCATCCAACCTACATACCCTGGCTCAGTTACAGTGATGTAGGCCACAGTGGCTTAAAAAACTACTTGTTCAGAAACTCCAGCTAATTCCTTCTCCACCAGTGGAGATACAACCTTGGTGTACAATGCAATTCCCTCATCATATCATTGGCTTCTTTATCCATCTCTCAGTTCCAGAGCCTTGACTCTGTTTTGCTGTATCTGAAAGATTATCAGCTTTCTTCTCTGTTCTCTTGATTATTCCTTCCAACCTTGCTAATAGCTGACCAGCTTTTTGCTGTGCTGTAGCACAGTATATAATAACCTGTAATTATTGTCCATTTAGGCTTTCCCCTGGGTCTGCTTTATTCCTGCCACCAGTGGACCTGTACACTATTTTTCTGCTGATCTTACTACCAGATTCATTGCTGCTGAGAGGAAAAAAAATCACTGATGATCTAACAGTCCGTCTGTTGTTCTTACATTTTTTTCCCCTTCCAGTTCCTTGGCCTGCTGTACAGACTTTATGAAAATTGCCTTATAATAGGCAGTCCTCAGTTGTTGCATCCTGTTCTGTACTGGATCGCTTTGTAAGAATGTCGCTGCTGTGTTCTGTACAGCAGTCACATTTATGTGTTACCTGGAAATCAATGTGTACAATAGCTCAGCTGTGTTTTCACCTTCTTTAACCTGACTCCTCCACCCTCTTTTTTGTTCTGGAGAGCCAAGGTAGGTAGAATTCTCAGTTATTACAGTTTATTTCCTTTGATTTTCATTAGGAAGGAGGAAATTATTAAACTAGGTCTGACCTATTTCTTTGGATATGCACCTGAAGTCTACTCAATCTAGACAGCTTCTATCTCCTACCTTTTTTCTTGGTCTTGAGTTATGCCCCAGGCCAGCGTTACGTAGGTTAGTAAGCTTTTCATCCAGTCAAACTCTTGGACCCAAATGTAATAAATATATCAAGGCAAAATCAAGTGACAGTTATGTGATTTATAAGCCAAAGGGTTATCAGTGGGAGTAAGATTTCTAAATGATTCAGAGGATACAGCTATCATGCATGTGGGTTTACAGAGGCACACTGTTGTTCACTCACTTCTTTCCTCTTCTTTATTGTGTGCCTTCTTTGTTTCTTTTACAATACAGAACTGATCAATTCCATCATTTTCAAATTTATCCAGAGTTTATTCTAGTTGACACTACAGTTGGCATTCTGTGCACTCTCAATGCAGGTCCACAATTATGCTGCTCAAAGGGTTAAACATACACAACTGCTTATTTAAACAAAACTAACCTCTGCTGCAAATCACTTCTATAAATGTGTATGAACCCTTCTTTAGCTCCCCCAAAACACACTTATGACTGATTAATGGGCATGATCACCATGTCTATTCAGTCAGTTCAGAGGTGGCTTCACTGCTGAGTCGAGCAGAGGCACGGAGTGAACTTTGATCTTTTGTTCACAGGCCCGCAGTGCTGCTTCACCACCCTGCTGCGCTTCACCTGTGTTCCATAGGCTTCAGGGAGGGCACTTGGACCTTCTTTCCAGGAGGCTGTTTGTGCTACCCTCTAGTGGCTAAAGCAGAAAGAATACAGCCAAATTAACAGAACATATCAATACTTAGACAAAGGTGATCATGGATTCTTTTTTTCTTTTTTTCTTTTCACAACATGAAATCAAAACAAACCATTTTGGGAAGTGGAAAAAAAGCCCCACCCAACACATAAATCTGTTTAATGTTAAAGGTTGGAAATGAAATGGAGCTTCTAAAATATGAGTGTCTTCTAAGTATATGTAATTTGCATAATACAAAACCTTGTTGAAATGCAAGGTGGTTTTATAGTCTAGGCAGGGACTCAGTATTTTAAATATACCAAAGATTTCTTATGTGAACAGAAGGCAATAGTTTGATGTTCCCACTCAACCTCAGTAAAATATGACAGAAATACTGAGTTTCCCCCACTATTTGTCTCTTGTCAACATAAACTTGCAACAGAAACTCTCCTACACTATTCATATTGCTCAGTGAAGTTCTCTTGGCTGAACCCTACCACAACAGTGAAAGTAATAAATAATATTTGATGAATTACAAGGCTGTAGAAGGTGAGGTAAGATGGAACTCACCAATGGAGAACTACTGACCAAAGGCAGATGTCTGAGAGCTGTAGGGGAGCATGAAACAGGGTTTCTAAGCTTACTGAACCATCTGCAGTGCTGGATACAACTGTAGAACTCACGTAGGGTAAGTGAGAAAATCCAGGGAAAGATGAGGAAGGGTAAAGGGATAACAGAGCTAACTGACCACTGAAGAAAAATGGGCAAAAGATGTGAAGCTCTGAGTGCTGCAGAGTCCCAACTGGCACTGAGATTTAACATTTATAAGAAAGTAACCAAGCACCCCATGATGTTCCTCTCCTTCCTAGTCCTCACCAACAATTCTTTCAAATGTCCATTTAGAAATGGGCCTATTCTCTTAGAAAGTCATAGGTTTCTTTTAGAGAAAATAGGCTCAACAAGAAATGTGTAAAATGCAGGGGGGGGCAGAACCAGCAGAAGCTGTTTTCTTTGTCTTGCTTTTCAAATTAGTGGAAAAAACTTTTGGCAGAAAACCTGTTTCAGTCCCATACTTGAAATACGGGTTGTATGGTTTCTTGTAATGTTGCTGGGAGCTATGGAAAAAATGTTCCCATATACTTACAGTTGGCATAAAGTCTTCCCAAAAACCTGAAGGTCCTTTAGCAAAGGGTTTCAGAAATCTCAAAGGTCTCCTCTGTGTATATGCAATGAGGAAACTGAATTTTTTTTGAATATTCAGATAGTTCCAATTGCTTTCAAAACACCAGTGACAGTTTTGTTCTCACTTGGGATAATACCAAACCACTGTTGAACTGACAAAGGATCAACTTAGATGGAAGCTAAAACCATTAGTTTGAGATAGAATATCCCCAAATATTTTAAACTCATTTAAGTATTGTCAAGCATCACTTAATTTTATTACCTGGTATTTCATAATAATCTTACAGTAATGTTTCCTGGCATATTTCTTCTCCTGGGCATTTGAAAGAGGGCTGACATTTTGATCATGCTGTGCTACTGGAGGCCTGTCTCCTATGGGGTTATTTTAGTCTCATGAAATAGTAACCCTTAATTTGAAGGGCTTGGTGCAGCAGGCAAAAATCAAAGTAAGACTTACATTCATAAAAAACTCATGAGTTTGGCACATAGAGGATAAGACAGCAGCTGAGACTTTTGAATTGAAAGCTTAGTGGGTAGATCTCAGTTGCTTAGCGTTTGTCTTCAAAGCTGTAGTCCCAGGAAGGAGAGCAGGCAACCTAGATGTTAAGTGGGAGATCAGATTAACCCTGACATTTCTAGGTCAAGGGAAGAACTGAGGTCATGCCTTTCTCATGCCCACCAAAGTCACATCTGTGCTGATCAGTAGCGCTCATGAAAGTACTGATACAAAATTCAGCAGGACAAATGGTGCTGCTTCTCTTCAGAATGCAACATGCTAACAATTACTCATATTTTCACTCACTACATCACTGTGTATGTTCTACCGTGTCTTTCTAAAGCAATCTTATAAATCATTTAAGAGAATGGTTCTATTTTTTGCCTCAAATATCCTAGCCTTGAAACCTTATGAATATTTCCCAAATTAGGTCTCCAGTTTACTAGATCATTTTATTACTTGGAACAGACTGCTTTATTTTTTTACTGGTCCTTTCTTTGGAGACAATATCTTGGAGGCAGAACCATCAAGCAACTAGCTTCAATTTGATCTAGCATACTCATCCTGTCTCGCTTCTGGAATGCACTTATCTCCTGGGTTTTATGTTGTGGAGAGTTTCTGTTTAAGAAGAAACTAAAAAGTTGACTTTGTTTAGTAACACATGGGACTAATTCAGGGTTAGAATGCTGTGAATGTAGAACAATGAAATAATCTATTCCTTTGTCCTTCTAAGGCAGATTTTCTGCCTGTCTCAGGCCTGATAGTTGTTCACCGTGTTTTAAAGAAGCTCAAGCAAAGGAGATGTTACACACTTTCCAAACAATTTACTCAGCAGTTTAACTATTCTCTATCAAGAGAACTTTATCTTGGCATCTAATTTAAACATTTTTTTTTTGCTGCAATTTAAGTCCATGCTTTCTTTTTCTACCCACAATGACTCTGAAGAATTATTCATCATATGTGCCTTGGCATCTTTTGAGCTGATGAACCATAACCTTGCTTCCCACTAGACTTCTCTTTCCTAGAGAAATTGCACCACTTCCTTCAATCTTTCTTTTGAAGACAAACAGGTCAGGTATAGTTTAACATGTAACATGGCCCTTTTTCTAATATTCCATTGTGTTCTTTTCTCATTAGGATAATTTTTTGTTAGTGCCTATTTCATGTATCAAGGTAAATAGGAATATTTTTTTTATCTGGCCTTGACTGACTATAACTTATCACCCTTTATCATTCAGAGTATTTAGGGATGATGCTACAGCATGTGTAGTGATGGGGTTTTCTGTAATTTCAGTATTAGCAGATGCAAGGACTTAGGAGCTGTGCTTTACCCTGTGTGTAATAGCTCTATGTTGCAGCACGATGTCTGTAGCCTTTCCTTAACAGAAATGCAGAATAAGGACCCAAACTATCTCACTCAGTAAGTGAGGAAATTGCTACATTCCCTTAAAAAGCATTGAGGCCTGCCCCCTTATTCTAGGACTTACAGAGCAGAGAACAGCTATTGCCCATGTTGCTGATGTATAGCGAGTTTTTGGGACAGTGTTGTCATGGACATATTACACAGAAACCCTGTTCAGCTGCCTTCTGTGCTACCTGTGTTACTGTGGGTAGCTTGTTATGTTTTCTCTTGTCTAAATTTCTTCTCCCTTGAACATGAAGAAGATGGTTTCTTGATCTCATAAGAATAAAATAATTTAATCCTGCATAATGGTACTAAAAAAATTATAAGATGCATAAGTACTATTACAGTGGGAACAATCACTCTGCTCTGTAACAATCTGTGAAACAGTGGCACCTTTCAGATTATACACAAAGATCGAAATATATGAAAGCAAAGGAATACATTACAATGACTATCCCTTTCACTATTCAACTCAGAAACAAATGTATTTGCCTTGGGAACAAATCACACCAGTTTACCTTTAATAAGATCACAACATATTAGCTTTACAACGAATTTATACTGTACACATTTCTTACTGCTTAGGTATCAAAATCATGATGAGAATAAAAAATTGAATTCTTATTGTAACAACACTTTCAATATCCATTTCTTGATAACTAACATGACTCATACATTTGTCTATTTTGTGGTCAGTGTGGAAGTCTCAGAGCTTTCAATAGCTAGGATTTTTTTTTTTTTTTTTTAACTATAAGATTTGTAAACTATGCAAATGACAGCAATTTGCAACTTTAAATGTTCCTTAAGTGGAGAGCTTGGCATTTTGTAAAACAGATAATAGCCCCAGATAATGGATTCATTAGATGGCATCCGATCTTGTCACCTCTAAAAAGTAGGTCATTTCCTCCCAGATAAGCAGCTCTTGTTGCTGTTTCCTCTTAAGTCTCATAGCACTTCCCATTAACAAGGCTCTCAGTCAAGTTTCTTACAGTTTTGGATGCTTGCTTGTCTGGGGAAAAACCTCAGCAAACCAACCAAACCTCAAACAAACTTAAAGCACTAGCTTTTCTGAAGAACAAGACTAGAGAAAAATACATGTATTACTGGAACTATTCTGCTAGTTAAACTTTAAATTTCTGATAAGTTGCAGTAAAGATTCAAGATGTCAGAGAACGGTCTTTGGTTCAGAGACACCCCTGCTGCTGTGTCAATGACCTGAATGATGTACAGGCCTCTAAAATTTGCAAGCTCACTGAGCACTTATGCATTTCAACTGATAAATTTCATTTTAGCTCCAATTGCAGTTCAACATTTTGGACTGTGACACATCATTTCAGCCCCTGAATGCAATGTCTCTCCTGTCCTTCCCCTGGTCTTCCTCAGGTGAATCTTGCTGGAGAAGATGAGGAAATTATTTATTTCAAATGCAAGAGGTAGATTTGGCTTCCAAATGACGGAATCAGCTCAGGACAAGGAATTTTTAAAGAAGGAGGTAGAGAGAAAGAGAAAGAATAAAAGGAAAAAGAAACTGCAATTAGGTACTGACAGGAGGTAAAGAGAGGAAGCTAAATGTGGGCTGGACAGTTGAAGAATATAGCAGGATAGATCTAATTAAAAAAATAAAGGAGTGTAGGACAGGAAGACAATGAGGGTCTGAGGGTGGATGCTATGCTGAGGGCAGAAACCACTAAAAGCAGAGAATATATGCAAGGAGGGCAATTATTTTCACTGTTGAAACTGCTGAGTCTTCCGTGACAGATTAATTTACTGTAGATGAATTTTCAACATGCAAAATGCTCTATAAAGTAAGCCATGCTGAAAGGTAAAGTACTGGCCATCTCCATGCATTATATGTGATTTTAAACTTTAATATCTCAGTGCCTCAGTTTCTCACTATGTAGGATGTGCAATCAAAACTCTGAAGAGCTGCAAAGTATGTAATGTGCTTGCAATGAAAAGGAAGGCAATTAAAACAAACAAACTTTTTAAAAGGAGAAAATTTTTTTGGTTTTGTTTTTAGTTTTGCTTTTCCCAAGTAATATGTTTCATGAAAATAATGACCTTTTAAATTTGGTATTAAAATGATTTTTTAATATATTTTTTTTTTTTTAATTCACCAAGAGAAAAATATCTAAATTAAAAATGCACCTCTGTCCCACACAAAAGTATCTAATTATACAAGACTCCAGTTTTCAGTTCTGCGTATATATTCTGCCTGTTTTCCTTACAGTCATGTGAGAGGAGCTAGAAATAAAATAGAAATAACTCTGCGAAGCAGCTTTGTTACAAACCAGAAAGCTGCCAGCACAGTGCTTCTTGATGCAATGGGAATGGTGGTTTTTCTGAGATGAACATTTGCAGCATCTAAACTCACTTCCCCAAGCAACCATCAGATGGTAGCAATGCTTGTTTGCTATCTACTATGGACTAGATTCAAACTGGGATGCAGAAAAGAAGGCTGTGATTGCCAGCCCCTGCAGACACCCAGTCACCTTTCGAGTGTGCCTTGATGTTAGCATTTCGGAGGACACGATATCTGCAGATCTGAGTGTTAATGCTGAGGTAGACACTATGTAAAGCAGTCTGATCTTATATGCACAGAGTTGTAGCCAATAGCCACATGCATGAGGGAACAGATGAAACCCAAGGGAAATGCAGATGTTCTGTCCCTCGTTTTGTTCTCTAGATTTTGGTTTGCTGCGAGGAAGGACTCTAAGGGGTGTGGAAATAAAAGTAGTGAGAAAATTAACTTGGGACCTTGAAACTAACTATGGTAGAGACTTTCAGGGAAATCGATCTAATGTCGCAGAAGGGTGATAGAGCTGACTCCTGTAGCATGTAGGAGTCCTTGGTGAAGTGATAAAAAGCTTGCTTATTGAAGGCCTTGCCTCAGGTCACTGAAAACAGCCCTGTACTATGGATACTGTTAGCCAGGCATCACCCTCGAATCTGAGGACAGGATTCAATGCCCCTAATTTTAGACAGTACACACCTACACTTGACTTCCCATCTGTGTTCTCTGTATAGACTGTGGGGAGATAGACACCTCAAGAGAGAGAATAAACTTTGCCTCTCTCTCTCTACTAACCAGAAATGGATCCTGTTTGACCTGCTTAGATTTTAGTTTATTTTAAAATGAACAACTCAAGCTTGATAAATCAATCCCTATGAATGCCATTGAAAGGCACAGTTCACAATACTTGCTCTGTTTTCCTGTCCCAGTCAAAAAATAACTTTATAAGATGTACACAAATGACATGCAGTCACAAATATCTGTAACAATCATATTCAGTTTATTAACAATTTTAAATTAGTTTTTTTAGTTGCTTAAATTTTCAAGTTTCACCTCATACTTCAGTGCTACTGGGACTTTAATCAAGGTATGTTCATTCACTAGTGCTATTTGTGCCAGTCTTTTGTTATGTCCAGGACTGAATCTTTTAACATGTGACACTGCTGCTGTGAGATACCTGATCCAGCTGTCTTGGGAGAGCCACATTTTTGGATTCTCCTTGCTTTGCTGATTTATGCTCATGTGATGCCCTCTTTGGCAAAATAAAAAGGATGTATTTTCCCTCTGGTCACTGTCTCCTTTGCAAATGTTGCCTGCTCAGTTTTCCCAAGGTCGCTGAGGTGAACAGCTCCGGTGCCAGTATGATCGCAGCAGAGAGTTCCAGTGTGGTGCAAAGTGGGGTTTCCCAAATCAGAGGAATGTCACAGTGAGGCAAAAGAACTGCCAGGAGCCCAGAGCTTGTGCCATTGAGACTGACGGGAGCAGAAGCAATAGCAGACAGGACCCTCTACATATTGAAGACCTTAGGGAACACCAGTGACCAGGACGGCTGCCAAAAGTGTGGTCAAACAGGGCATGATGCATCAGCCAGGG
>JASTZW010076143.1:5139-16609 GCA_032466295.1 Forpus passerinus | reverse complement strand
TAGTAATCTGACGTACGTGGTGAAAGTAAATACCTACTTTCCAAGATGTGATCACTTTTCGCTACATAAGACAATGCGTAACTTGAACATGAGTTACTACTTAATGTGATTTTTTTTCAGTAACACCACATTATTTCCTTTAAAATTAACTAAAGCCAAGCTAAGTTGCCTTAAGTGTTAAAAAGATAAAGTAAAAGCAACATTTGTAGAGAAGCTTCTTTTCTTTGCAAGAATAAAGCTTTGATTAAGTGGAGAGCTTAGAATACTTACTGTATAAAGAAGCAAATGCAGAACTTCCTAATATCTAAAAAATACTGCCACCTATTAGCCATTTTGTAGCTCACCAGGAAATCTGGTGCAGGACTTAAGGTGGAAAGTGGTTTAAATCACAGTTTGCATAACCTAATCCTTATCTTCTTACCTGACTGTTCTTGTCCATCAGTTGGTTGATGGTTTCATTTTGTTTTTCCACCTCATGATCCAGTTTCTTATATTTCAACTTCCACTGGCGGATAGTTTCCTGTGCTCTCACTTTCAGATCTTCCCTTTTTTTCTCAGCCTCCAGCCTGAGTGCCTCTGCTTGCTTGAATTCAGTGAAGTACCGTTCTGCTTCTTTGGTACTTTCTTCTACCTGCTGAGCTAACTCAGCAGACTGGAGTTCAGTTTGTTTACGGCCATCCTCACAAGCCTTGTAGCAACTCTGTATCTCCTTTAGCTGGTTCAGAATTTTTTCCTGCTGCTTCTCCCTGTTTTCCAGGTCAGATGTTAACTCCTGGAATCATCATAGTAGAACGTGAAAATTCCAACTCTAAAGATATACAGTATGAAACCTTACCAAACATACAGCAACATTAAATGGCACTTCTATCTAAAATGCCAACAGCATAAAAGATCCCCATGACGACCAGGGAAAACCCTGTATGCCCACAGAATCTCCCCCGCTGCAATGGTCAAGAATTCCAACAAAGATATAAACATATATGTTTACCCTATCCCATTTATACCTTCCATATTTGTTCCTCATCTGCTTGCTCTTGTTTTTATATTTTAAGTTTGAGAAGGAATCATTGACCAGGATTCTCACATATTACACATTACACAAATACGGACTAAAGAAAATAGTAAGACATGAAGAGATGAACTTAAACAGATGAGAAGAAACAAATAATTGTCAAGGAAAGAACAGCATACACCACAGATGGTAGATGTTTCTAGAACAACGTGCGAAGACGTTTGAAAATGTAGCAAGCATATTAGAGCCAACATTAGTTGGCGTTTCAATATTGAATTAAATTGAAACCACATATTTTAATAGTAACATGTGCTGCTCATCTCAAATCTGATATTTCCCAGGACAGTCTCACAAGCAAGTCAGGAAAAATGTTCTCCATATACCTTCTGCAAGAGCATACTTAGAAACCTGTTACTGAGGCTTCACTCACAAAACTGAATTTTATTAAGATCATTCACATCAGTACTCTGCACTTTGAGCCTATTTATACTGGTTTCATACCATTCAGTATTTTCATTAATCACAGAATATCTTGGGTTGGAAGAGACCTTCAAAGGTCAGCTAGTCCAACCCTCACTGCAATAAGCATCTGGTCTTCAACTAGGTGTGTCTGCAAAGGTATTGATTTCTCTTATTTTGTGAAAATATATCTTTATATTCAGAAAAGCTTTAATTATTGATTTTCAGATATCTTGACTCATATAATGAAAAAAATGGCTAACATTTTCTTCATTAGAAGATGAAAAGCCATAAAATTAATTTTAGTGAGGATGAGATCTTAATCTTTGTAAGACTGAAAGGCTTATATTATTGAAGAATTCTAGTCTTAAACAAGCAAATCAATAACTTTCCATCAGAAAATTTTGAGCATTTTAATAAACTGACTGTCTGCTGTTACACTCTAGTGGACAATACTGTAAGACTACTTTGACCTAATTTGATTTACTAATTACTTCTCATTCTAACAATTTCACAAGTATAAGAGTCAAAAAATGCTTACAAAAACACTAGAGTATTGCATCTTACAACATGTGTACTTTATTTATTTCTTAGCCTAACAGTCAAGTTGTTAACAGTCAGCTTAACAGTCCTATGTCTATATAGTTCCATGCAGAAAAACTTATTTAAGGTAGCTGCCTACATTTGCAACATCTTACAGAAGAATCCCCAGGTGCTACAGCAACTGAAATTAAAATTCTATTAAATTTTAAATATAATTTAAAACTGAACTCACTTCTAAATATGAGTTTCAGAATGTGATTAGAATCTTTTTCTTCCTTTCCGGTTTACATCATATTGTGCGTCTATGGCAGCTGTCATGGACTAAATATACCACAAAACTCAAAATGTTGAACAATGACATTTAAATAAATCAAAGGAAATTTCTAATATCACATGTACACCAGAGGCAAGCAAAGTTACTTCCCACTAACTAAAGATAAATTACCCTTAAGTCAAACATGACTGGTCACTTCCAACTGGGAATCAGACTATCTGATAGGAGCAGCTGTTAGAACAGGCTTGACAAAATGCTTTGTTAGTACCTAAGTTTAGAAATTCACATCCTTGCATTCCTTGATGTCTCATCGAAACAAAAACATACAAGCTATTTTCCTGTTACTTCCTCTGTAGAATAATGGCAGTGGGAAGTAGATAAGAAGTACAAAGTGCTTTCTGTTGAGATAATCAGGGAAGTCAAAGATTTCAAACTCGGAGCAATAGCAATAACCCCAACTGAGAAGTCTTCCATCAGTATTTCAGAGAGCAGGAAATAAGTATCAGAATGTCATTCTGACCGTCAAGAAAGTAGAAGTTTTAAGAAAAGGTTTTATCCAATTATCTCCTGCCACCAAAGAAACTGGAATTTCTCAGGTCCCACAAAACTAAAAAACTAGCATGTTTCAGATTAGCACTGGCCAGCTATAACACAAATGCTGGTGGGCATCAGGAAATGAGTTCTGCTTGCCTTATCCTCTATAGAAGCACTGTAGGTCTTTTTAAACCTGTTAAGTGAACCAATTTCATAAAGGACACAGGAACTTATTTTGAGACTGCAGTTTTTTCCAAACATGATTTATTGTATTAGTTCAATTTAAATTGGCACAGAAGTTGACAAGTGAAAAAAGCAGATGTAAATTGCATGGTATGTTCCTGTAAATCTATGAAAAGACAAGAAAAAAATCCTACTTTTGAATTTGACAAGTAATACAATGCCATTTCAAATAAAATTACCTACATTAGAAAAATTAACACAAAATACAGACTCCCTGGCTTACTGAATGCTCCAACAAAAGTATAACAAATGTTAAATACTTGACTACTGAAATCCCACATAAGGTTTTGAAAATATTCTCACTTCTCCTTACAGTACTGAAGGGAAAATCCTATAAGTGGTATAATATGTGATTAAACTTTGTTCTGTAAGCATGCGCAAGATAAATACTTTCTAGCTGAGAGACACTGGTTTATTCAGCTGCTTGAAAATTCCTTCAGACTTAACGGAAACCTGCTTGGCTGCCATGTGCATTTAAAGGAATGCTGCATTTTCCGTTCAGCAGCTTTGTGGGAAACATATCCCAATGATGATAGAACACTATGGGATGTGCATTTGAAGTGAGAATGGTGGAAAGACTTGAAATAAGATATTGCAAATTTCAATCAAAGCAAATTTAAAGATAATATGATCAGGGTGTTTGCCATATGCTTGTGTAACAGAAATCCTAATTTTCTAGGTTTGCAAAATTTGGGAAAACAAAAATAGTTTTACTAGTTCATAACTAACTAAAAGGAGGAGGGAGAGAAGAGGTGGCTGGTCTCTTTTCTGAAGTAACAAGTGGTAGGACAAGAGGTGATGGCCTCAAGCTGCACGAGGGGAGGTTTAGAATGAATGTTAGGAGAAATTTCTTCATCAAAAGGGTGATCAGACATTAGAACAGGCTGCCCAGGGATGTGGTGGAATCTCTGTCCCTGGAAGTGTTAAAAAAATGTACAGATGAGGCCCTTGGTGACATGGTTTAGTGGTGGCCTTGGCTGTCCTGAGGTAACGGCTGGACATGATGATTTTAAAGGTCTTTGCCAACCTAACTGATTCTATGATTCTAAAATAGTTACTTTTCAGGGATCTTACTACCAATGACAAACCTAAACAAGAAGCATAGAAGTCTACTGTATTAAATAAAAAGTTAGTACCTCCTTATATTTCATTCTGTATTAAAGATAAAAGTTTCCTAAAATTCCAGGATCAGACTGCTGTTACTCTTTTCACAGAAATCACTTTAAATAAGTGTTTAGCATAAATAAGAATACTAATACTTATTAATTTAATCATTATGCTCCCTCTAATTGCTAAAAAAGAGGAGTTATGACCTACTTTTCTTAATCTATTGTACTAGTTCGTAGAATAAGGTATCCCAGTTTAAGTGTCCCAGAAAGTTATACCTAAGTTCTGAAGTATGATGAATGGGAAATTAGGAAGTAAATACTAACTTATAAAAGTAACTCTAGAAGCCGCTATTAATGGCAACTGCTGATAAAATCAAATCACCTTTCCTTTGTACATGCGAAAGAGAAGCAATCCAAACCATGCATTCATGGGCAACAGCAAATACCTTTTTTTTGGTTTCTTTACAGATCGGATAGAAAAAACTCTAAAAATGAAGATCCATTTTCAAATTTACTTATAGAATAATCCATGAAGAACATGGCAGTTATTCTAAATTTTAAACTTTGTTCCTTAATATGGCATATCATCTATCTTGAACATCTGAGAAATTATTAAAAAAAAAAAAAGAAAAAAGGAAAAAAAAATCCACAACAAAACCCAAAACCAAACACCAAAAACAACTTACCTGTATGTGCATTACAAGCTGTGCTTTCTCCTTGTCCTTACGCTCTATGCATCTCCTTAGTTCTTCTACCTCTGAGATTACAGCATTATGACTCAACTTTGCTTTAAGATCCAAAATATGTTTCTCCAATTCCTGCTTCTCTCTCTCATATCTTTCAGCTACTATAAAACAGTGACAACAGAACAATAAAACCAGTAGAAAAAGTGACTTGTGGTAATTTTTTTTTTTTTTATCATTTCTCTTTTGACAGTTTTCTTGTCTACTTGAGACTATTCTACAACTGTTGATTTTGAACAAAGTATCTTTGAAAAATGGCTATACTTGTACCATAACATTTCACTGAATGAGACAGTATTTCCAGCTTACCAGTCAACAAAACCCTATAAAATAGAATCAGATGGAATAAAAAATGGTGTAAATGAAACTCGGCTACAAACTTCAAGGCCAAGATTTTATCCCACCAGAATAATGCATCCTGCTCTGGAAATCACGCTACTTGTGAACTTTACATCTGAATCCCACAATAGAAGTTCTTGATAGAAGTAAGCTATAAATTTCCCCTAGTCATAAACAACTACTGGAGGCAAAGAAAATCTCCATTTGTATTCTTTCTATGCAACTTCGAAGAAACAGAGATAACACCATAAGAAGAAAAACAACTGCATAAATTACATAGATATATGTGTATCTCTAAATAGGTCCATGACATTGCTCTTGTTTTCTTTATATTTTTACAACAGTTTTGATTTATAATATAAATGGAAAAATTAAAATACACTTTCATTAACATGAAATGAATATTCTTTTAAATAAATTCACTTTTAAGCAGCTAGAAATGTAGAATCAGAGAACAGTTTGGGTTGGAAAGTTCATTTAGTTTCAACCCTCCTGCCATGGGCAGGGATACCTCATACTAGACCATGTCACCCAAAGTTCTGTTCAACCTTGAACATTAACCGGGATGAAGCATTTACAACTTCTTTGGGCAACCCACTCCAGTGCCACACCACCCTCACAGAAAAGAATTTCTTCCTTATATCTAACCTGAATTTCCACTGTTTTAAACCCATTACCCTTTGTCCTATCACTACAGTCTGTGATGAATAGTCCTGCTCTGGCATCCTTGTAGATACATTAAAATGACTGGAGAAAAAATATTAAAATGAACATGTACAAAATCTAGCCATTTCCCAGTGCTCTATATGGGATTTGTAAAACAGGGAGTCAGATTTCTATTGTGATAACCTATTCTAAATAACCTATTTTAAAGATAATTCAGTACCTTAAGTACGACAGTATACAAATAAGTCATTAACCAAACTGATTAAGCATTCACAAGGACCCTGGACTTGGAGCCACTTTTCCTCTATTATCTTGACTAATACATTTGCATGTTAATAAAGAAAAAGATACTCTTTCTCTAATGCCCTTCTGATAATCCTTAAAAAGTTTAAATAAAGATAGATAACTAACAATGTAGCAAAGGGTAATTTAATATGCAATTAATTACATCTTGGAATTGTTTAAAGTACTCTAAATATCATTGTTCCATTTCTAAAATTCTAACATAATGCAAATCATGGTATTTTATCCTAAATTTTAACTCACATTTGTTAATTTTCAGGTGTCAGAACTTACTAACTTAAAGCTGGGGACTTCATGGTGGGTTTTGTTGAAACAGTAAAATAATTAGACTGAAACTCAAAGACAAAATTCATGTCCAGGCTAAGTAACAAATTTGCAGGCCTCTAGTACAAAATATGAGAATTCAACCTGTTCTGATTCTCCTGTCATTATCTTGCACATCCTGGTAGCTCAGGCAGTGTGAAATTTGATGTTGTAACTCTACACGGTCTTCTTCTGCTCTCAAAAGTTGGGAACGAAGATCCTCTATCTAAAATACATGTAGAGGCATCAAATGTTTAATTAAAACAGAATGAAAGAGTAAACAGTGTACTTCTACTAAACACTACCAAAAGAAAAAAAATAAAAAAATACTATAGACAAGTAGTACTTAAATAAATCTCAAGAGTACTGCAGATGGTAAAAAAAAAAAATAAATTACTTCCTAATTATAGGTCACAAAGTGATTGTTCAAAATTAAATATTTTGTTATGTTGACCACAGCAGAGCACCAACTTCTCTAGATCAAATAAAATGCTACCATTTTATATGTTGCTATTGTCTTTTTACACTGGTAGTGAAAAATTCCTATACACATTTAACAAGCAAAATACTTTATGTAAATTCTGCTCATTAATAATTCAATGTACTTATCCTTTCTATCATACATAGCCTAGCACTTAAAGATGACACTACATACAGGAAAATACAGAAAAAAGGATATGTTAAAATTGCTTTGTAGGAAAATAATTGTAACTCATACTATCCATATGTGATACAGCTCTGTATTCCCTGCACAGTGAGTTGAGTTCAAAACAGCAAAACAACCAAGTCAAACTTCTGTTAGAAGCACAAGTCAAACAACTAACATTAACAGGTAAGTATGCCAATTGCCCCTTCCCTATTTATTCCAAATTTTTCCCCAAGCTCCTCTGAAAGAGGGATTAGAAATGTTGAGAAGAAAGGAGAGGTTTTTGAAGCTATAATTCAGGTTCCTGCACCTTCCAGATTTAATCATGTGTACATCAACAAATACTGTTTACAGCAGCTTTGACAGGTGCTTGTTCTTGATATATTTTTATCACATTTTAGCATACAATACAGCAGATACTTCCAGATCACTGATTTATATAAACTCATCAGAGCGTGCACTTTACACAACAATAATTTATTAATATAGGAGTTTCTAAAGCATATTATAAGGGGAAGTTACAAATAATTATTATTATTTGTAATATTATTATGAGTTTAAAAAGTGCCATAAGTACTACCACTACTATAATTATTATATAACAAGCATACACATAAAACGTTTGGAAAGCAGAAAAAGCATACTGAGAGCTCAGACCACATATTTTAAATCTTTAAACCTGTCTTTACATATTTCTTTCTTGTCCTTCCAAAACAATACTATCGAATATGAGATAGAAAGACTAAGCAAAAGACTCAGATACAGTCTAATACGAAAACTTCAGCATTTTCACAACAGAGCAGTTACCTGATGCAAAAGAGCTTCTCTTCTGCCCTCTGATTCATTCAACTTTTTCTGTGACTGTTCCAATTTTTGCTCAAGCTTTCATTAGAGAAGATGAAAAAAGAAAAGCAATGTGCACAACATAGTACAGAAGTGTATTTTAACTACTTAATTCTGGCAGAAATTAACCAATATAAGCATCCATCTAAACCAAGGTATACATTACAAAACAAATAATAATTTGACAAAAATCTTAAAGCAAGCTTTCATTTGTACTAAATTCCCGCTATATTTATTTAATTGCATAAAAGAGGGTTTAACTCACAGTTTATAATTTTTGGACCATATTCTATGTTACATGAAGATACAATGTGCTATATATATAATCCAAAAAAAAAAGAATGAAAGCAAATTTTTACTGGATTAAAAGTAAAAGAAAGGAAGGTAAACCTCAAGAAAAAGCTTCAAAAACATTGTCCCTGGATTTGAAATATACTTTTCAATTCAAATCAAAATTAAGTGATTTCCAAGTCTTAACACTTGAAAGTCACCTTTGTAACACAGTTCATCCATAAAATTGTTAAAGACATCATGCATTGGTAGAACTGGTAACTGGTAAATTCTGTGGTTTTTGCGTTTTGCAAGATGCATTTGAATTATTCGGAGAACAAGACTGAAAAACTGAAGTGCCAGAATTTCATACTATTAGAAGTTTTCCTAAAAAAATATTAAGAGAATTTTAAAATATTTACATCAGAAATAGTCAAACTGATGATCATTTAGAAAAGCAAACAAAAATAAATAAAAACCAGCAGAAAACAAAAGCTATAAAAAAAAAAAAATCTTACTTCTACCATAAATAGTTCAAAGATCACAAAGATCCAGATGGAAGGAAGAATTTTTGACAGCAGAAATTGTTATTACAGATATAGCAATCTCGAAAGGATATTGAGAGGCTGGCAAACAGGCAAGTGAACAGGACTAGCATTAATAGAATGGAGAGAGTAAAATAGAACATTACATAGATGGTTTAGCATAAAGGGGTATAACTTTGAAATCAGAGATACAAAGGCTAAATTCTATGTAAGAGAAAAAAAGATACAAAAAGCATGATATTGCTCTAGCATCCTGCCAGAACACAAATATAAGAAATCTTGTTTTCTATGAACAGGAAGAGAGCAATATGGCAACAGACAGCTCAGTAAGAATAATTCATAATAATGATACATAATATAACTAGCATTAGTTGTAAGGATAAAGAAAAGATGTATTTTTGGGCTGCTGCAAATAAGCAACAGCAGACTATGTGTAAGTCCAGAGATGAATCAGAGAAAGAAATCAAGGATAATCCCCACGTTATAAACTTGCCTGCCTGGCAGGATAGAAAACTTGTTAGAAGTAACACACTGTAACTCAAGAGCTTTGAAAGAAAGAAATTGAGCATTGTTACATTAATAGTGCCTCTACTGAAAAAAAAAAAAAAAAAAAAAGACCAAAAAAAACACCACAAAACCTTGCTATCATAAAGAAAAGAAAGTTTCATTCTGCTGGATTCCCTGAAAAAGGAACCATATACTGTAACATATTACACTATACACTTACTTAAAACCAAACAAGAAAGGAGAAAATTAAAGTCTTACTTGGTTCTTTTCACTTTCATATTTCACAAGTTTATTTCTCATGAGTTCTTCTGTTTCATCTGCTTTAGCATCTCGCTTCCTTAAAGTCTTTAGGGGGAAAAAATATATTGTCAACTTCATTATAAAAGTTACAGCAGTCTTTGCAAGACTTAAAATGAAAGAATCTGCTGATGTATTTAAGAAAGTAGATTTAGACAAATGCTGTCTATGTCCAATAATTCCATGTGAAGCCAATGTATATTATGAAAAAATAAATATATGTCCACGCATACATAAACACACCCATGCACAGAACAGGGTCAAATACAAAGTCAAAACTAGCACTAACATCCTTCCGATGTATAGACCTCCAGATGCTGAAGGCTGACCCTAAACACTTTGAAATGAAGGCTTAAGAGCCTCAAGAAACTCTCACAGATAAGCTGCAAACATACCAGATGAAAAGAATATATTCTGTAACATAAAATATGAACAATATTAAATGCAATGAACTGTAGTAAGGAAAACCCTACCATAAGGTTTTGTTGGAAGCCAGAAAAAGGAAAAAAAATATTCTCATACAAATCTGGGCACATGCTTGGAATAGCAGTATTGTTGTTCTGTTTTTCTTTTAGACAGAATAAACTGAAACTTTCCTAATCAAAAGTTAACTGAAACTGTTGTGCCCTACTTGAGGGGTGGGGGAGAGAGTGAAAATAAACACTAGGACTTTTTCCCAAAGTACCTAAAACCAGTTATGTACATCATCTAAAACATCTTAAAAAATAAAATTGCTTTAAATTGTCTTGAATATCAATTTCAAAATCTTTTCTTTCTATAAACCAATACTATTTGTAGAACATAACCAATTACTATCAAAGGAATGCATTACACATCACAGACATTAATGACACAATTTGTAACATACACAACCAAAGCTTGGATATCCCAAGCCAGAACAATGTCATAGGCTTATCTTAAAGACCATGCAGAAACATCAGCAAGGAGAGGTTATTAACCATACTAAGAGAATTTGCTGTGAATTTTAGTACCTATGTTAATAAATCTTGTTTTGCTACTACACAACATGACCAAGTGGTTTTCACACTACCCAAAAAAATCAGAGACCTTAGCATTCACCTTTTACTTTCATCCAACACTGTGAAGTGCAAGTTTATCTATTCCTCCCACCATTACTTGCTAAAACTACAACAGAACAAACACATAGCATGCCCAGAAAGAAATGTCTTTTTCCCAGTCTGTTCTTCCTGAGCAGCATTTTTATTTTACATTTAAAAATAATATTTCCTTAAATATCTCTGAATTTTGCCCCTATAATTAGTACCATTTCATTCAGGTTTTGAACATTTTTCTTTCATTGTATACTGGGGAATGATTTCACTGTACAAAACCAGAAGGTAAGATATTAATTAGCCCCAGTGAAGCCAAGCACCCACTTTAAGAAGTTCTGCTTTTAAAAAGTAGCTCTGTGAAGAAAATAAACAGATTTATATACTTATCTCAGTCTTATATCCTACCACCTCAGGAAACATAAGGGTTTCAGTACAGTTTGGACTACTTGAACAGTTTACACTAAAAACTGAGGTTGTGGAAAATAGTTTTCATAACTATGATACTGAAAATATTATGCTATAAAGAATCATGCTTTTAATCTTACTGATTCATAACCAAATACTGTAAGACTGTAACATATTTAAGATATTCCTCCAGGTATTAAGTATAGATAAGTTTAGACTGGATCTGAGGAAGAAATTCTTTATTGTAAGGGTGGTGAGGCACTGGAATGGGTTGCCCAGGAAAGTTGTGAATGCTCCATTGCTGGCAGTGTTCAAGGCTGGGTTGGACATAGCCTTGGGTGGCATGGTTTAGAGAT
>JASTZW010076115.1:0-11283 GCA_032466295.1 Forpus passerinus | reverse complement strand
CCAGCAGTGATGAAGATTGTTGGAAGAAGTAAACGACCCCAGAGACCCCCACCACATTTTTTGTACGCATGCGAGGAACTTTTTGTGAAAATGATGCAATCCATATGTAGTCTCATGAATATGTATGTCTGTTTGGTAGATATATAAGACACTGCTTGTCTAGCAATAAGTGGAAGCACGTTGGGAGGAGTTATCCGCTTTGTCTCACGGCACTGTAATAAAGAATACTGGCTTGTCAACTACAAAACTTTGTTGACAAGTTTGTTCTTGGAGTTTTCTCCGAATCAGGGATGGGGACCAAGGGACTCACTGGGAGGAAGGGATGGAAGAAGGTAAAAGGTTTGCTTTGGGCAGCAGCCGGATCCAGCAGGATGCTGGGCGCAGGCTGCTCCCTGCGGCGAGCTGGGCCTGGGCACACTGGGATTCTGTGATTCCATGAGGGATTCCTTCTACGTGGCCGTGTTTCCCCAAATGGAGGAGCAGCCCCAGAAGCCTCGGTCAGCGCTGGCACGGGCGCTGCCCCATGGCAGCACCACACCAGGTGCCCTGCAGCCACCGAGAGGTCGCAGTGAGCGCCCAGACCTTTGCTCCCTCGCTCAGAACTGTCCCACAGCTGCAGAGAGCCTGAAGGAGCCGCTCTGCCAGGGCAGGGAGCCCACGGGAGGAGAGTTGGGGCGCCCCAGCACCCTGCGCCAGCCCCCGTGTGCCCTCCAGCTCTGGCATCCCACAGCAAGTGGAAACCACTTGTCTGCCAAAGCCACGTGTGATCGCAGGGAATACACAGAGAGACTGGCTCAGAAAAACTGAGAAATGTATTTATAAAAGAACAATAGATAAATGCAATAAACAATGCAACGAAATACAACTGTTCTTAAGAACAATACAACTCTTCTACCTAAACCTACACCTATTCTACCTAAAACAACTCTTTATCTTAAACCTACACCTATTCTACCTAAAAAGATAACTGATCTTCTGAAACCTATACCTATTCTACCTAAAAAGAGAACTGTTCTTAAACCTACACCTATTCTTACTAAACTAACAACTCCAATGATAAAAACAACAATCTTCAGGAACAACAACAATCTTCTCAGAAAAAGCCAACTCTTCAACACAAACTTCTTCAAACGTCTTCCTTCTCCTCCAGCCCTGGAAACAAGCAGCACAAGGTCATTTCAGTGAGGCTACTGATGCTCACTGTGTTTGCCACACGCTGGGGAGAGTGGGACTGTGCCGCGGGGCTCAGCCCTGGCTGGGGCTGGGAGCCGGGCTTGACACAATCACTCTTGGCTCGCGTGTCCCCAAAGCAGAGCAGGGCAGCGCGGTGATAGCGCTTGTGCCACCAGGATGAGGCCAGCGGGCACCACGTGCCTGCAGCGGGGCTGTCGCACATAGGCACAGCCCCAGCGCGGCAGCAGCCGACCCACCCTCACTGCCAGCAGTGGATGGGGGGCACGTGCTGCCTCACCACTGCTCAGTCCACGTCCATCGCCTCCTCCTCCTCCACTACATCCACGTCCATTGGTTCATCCTCCTGGATGACGTCAACCTCCATGGGCTCCACCTGCAGCCCCCCTTGGGTCCTGCTGGTGGCCTGCTCCTCCAGCTGCTTGAGGTGATGGAATAGCCTAAGGCAAAAGTCAAGCAGAAGAGTGCTTTGGTGCTGGGCAGAGCAGCGCAGCGCAGGTGTGGGACAGGGCTCTGTGCAGCCCGGTCCCCTCTCGCTGCCCGGGCAGAGCCGGGGGGCACTGGGCACCCGGGCACGTCTCCAGCAGGAGCTGGTTGGAGGCTGGGGGCTCCGTGTCCAGCAGCACCCACCAGCTCCGGCACGCTGGCACGCGCAGCTGGAGGATGCGGCGGCGCCTGCTCTTGAGCACCTTGCGGGGCGGTACTGGCTGGAGGACCTGTGAGAGCAGAGAGGGCAGGGGTGAGCGGCCGTGCTCCCTGCCTGCGGGGCCAGGGCACAGACCCAGCCCCGCGCCTGCCTCGGCACCCACCGCCTCCTTACTCGATGGAGATTGCCCTGTGCGTCCTCGCCTCCGCAAGGGCTCGGCTGTGCCACCAGCAGGACAGAGGTCTTCTTCTTGGGGGACTGCATTTGGTGGAGCCCAATGGTAATTAACCACCGGGGAAAAAAGGAATGGGATCGGGAAAGAGAGGAAAGGACTGGGAGCAGGGTAAAAGTGCAGGTAAGGAGCAGGGCACAAGGGATTGGAACAGACAGGAGGGAGCACAGGACAGGTCTGGGTTCAGGGGTGACGGTCTCTGGTACTGTGTTGGCATCGGCAGTTGCCGCAGTAACGCGGGCTGTGACATCAGCACGGAGTTCCAGAACCGCTGCAAGCAGGGGATGGGGCCGAGCCCTGAAGGGGCTGCAGCTTCGTGGGGGACACTGGGCAATGGTGACATGACCCTGAGATGACAGAGACACACTTTGGTGCTTAAATAATCAATAAAAGGTGTGCAGCCTGCGCTGACCAACTCCACAAGGGCCAGCACCATCTCCTTCGCTCCTTCCCTGTCCCTCAAGCAGTCAGTGTGCGACCTGAGCACTGCCCATGTGCTGCGGTTGGCATGTGCCCATGGGGTTGGAATTCAGCCCGCCAATGTCCTCAAGCCGTGCCCGTCAAGGGGGAGCTCCTGCCAGCACCTGCGCCCCATGTGCAGGGAAGGCTGCGAGGGCAGCACAAGATGTGGTGCCAGCAGCGTGTGTCGAGGGCTGCCTGCTTCAGGAGGGGCTGCAACAGCTCCGCACCTTGTGCTCGCCTGTCCCCATCTGCGTTTTCATGCACACCTCAGGCATGCAGCAGCTCCCCCCGCATCCCTCTGCCATTCTCCTGCTGGTAGCTCCCACTCCATGCCCAACTTCATGGTCCCACATGGCTACATCTTCCATTCGGTCCCATCATGGTGGTGGCAGTTGTGTCTTCAGCATAAGGGCCCCAGGCACCTTGTTCCTGCAGCAGAGCTCACTCCTGCTCCAGCCCAAGCCCCAGCCTCAGGCCCAGTTCTCCCTGCACCCCTGCCAGCATTTCCTTCTGGAATCTCCTCATATTCCCCGCTTGCCCCAGGTTCCCCAGCTGCCCCTCGCTCTGGGATGTGGCCATCGTGGCTCACACCGACCATCCATGGCTCTCAGGCAATGAGATGACAGGCCAGAGAGTGCATTCATTGCAGAGGAGAGCACTCTTGGCTGCACATCTAGGGAACAGGTCCTGGGAGCCAACCACCCTTATCCCACTGCCAGGGTCCCTGTGGAATGTGACTGCAGGATGCTTTGCATGGCAGCACCTTTCTTTTGCTCTTAGACAGAAGGAAAGCTAAGCTGGCCCTGCTGCAGGGCTAACAGGCTGGTAAGCATCATGGCAGAAGTGACTGTTGTCCCTACCTAGAATGGTGGGTCAGCACCTCCTCTTGTCCTCCACGGCGCATCTGGTCCTGGGCATCTCTCACAGCTTTGTCTTGTCCTCAGCACCATCCTGGGCATCTCTCAGCATCTTCAAGTTGAGGCTTGGTGCTCGCTGTCAGCCACACTTCTCCTTGGTCTGGCACTTGTCCCATGTCGCTGTCTCGGTGTGCTTCCCTGCCACCATCCCCTGCTTGCAGTACTGAGATGACTCTCAGCAGCACTTTGCCAAGCCAGGAAAGTTGTTTCCCCCCAGCCACATTTAAGCACAGAACACAAGCAAGAGCGTGTGCTGTAGACATCAGGGGCTGGAGGTGGTCAGTGCTGACAGCACAGTGCGCACTGCCGTGCTTTCTTGTCCCTGACTACATTTATAGAATCATAGAACCATAGAAGAGTTGGGGTTAGAAAGGACCTTAAGAACATCCACTTCCAACCTCCCCTGCCATGGGCAGGGCACCCTCTCCCTAAACCGTGTAACCCAAGACCCCATCCAACGTGGCCTTCAATACTGCTAGCGATGGAGCATTCACAACTTCCCTGGGCAACCCAGTCCAGTGCCTCACCACCCTCACAGTAAAGATATTTTTTCCTTAGATGCAATCTAAGCTTCCCCTGTTTAAGTTTGAATCCATTACCCCTTGTCCTATCGCTACAGTCCCCAACGAACAGTTCCAGCCCAGCATCCCTTTAACCCCATGTCGTGGGTTCAACAGCAGGAGTTGTTTTTCTCCTTTGAGTAGTGAGATGTTAGCAATGAAATCAGCACTGAAAGGACCACGGTTTACAGGAGCCCTTCATTCAGGTTCCTATTTTATATATTTAATCCTGAACAGATCCTGTCTTGTGTTTGCGTTTATACAGCAAACAAAATCAAGCTACAGATGAAAAATTCCAGCAGGACAGAGGGGTTTAAAATAACTGAACCCTTGGGAAGTAGTCTTCTAGCTTGAACAGACCATAAATGTTTCAAAGGAACTGCCAGGTTATAGTGAAGCAGTAGTCATATAAATGGCGCCAGGATGCCATTAGAAACATTTAAACCCCAAGGCAGCACATCAGCATGGCCAATATATTACTCATGTGTGATTTAGGTACGAAAAGTGGCTTTGCTTATGACATTGCTTCCTGAATTCAGCTAGTACTTTACAGCTTGAATGACAATTCATTTGTGAAGAAGTGAGAGATGCTCTTCTTACGGATCTTTAATAGAAAATGACTGCTGTGTGGATTAAGTCCATAGAAAGTTCCTCGAAAAGGAGAAGCCAGAGGGAAGAGAAAGATAAACTGAAGGACGTGAACTCTAAGTCTGTGAGAGGAGCAGATCTGCTACTGGATTAAGTAGTAACTCCTGGAACTAAAATGAACTGTAGATTTGGACATGCATGGACTGGGGGAGACTAGGATCACATCCAGTGGAGACAAACAACACCTTCCGGTCCCTGTTTGGCTTGATGGGCTGGCTCTGGCATGTGTCTGTCTGCTCGCCAATGTGGAAGAGGTATTGATCACAGGGAAGCGGATAATGACACTCTCGTCCTGGATGAGCTCCTGGTCAGCTGCTATCAGAGGCAGTCAGCAGCCCGTGGCCATCGGTTAACGATCTGTAAGACAGCAGTTTCTGTCCATCTCTAGCACCCAAGACTTCATCGTGTTAATATTTGTAACTGAAAAATAATTATTTACGCTGTAGCGATCCTTTCTCGTTTGTTTTTTTGTTTGTTTGCTTTTTGTTTGTTTGTTTTTGTCTTGTGTTACCCTTGCGAGCAGCACCGCTTGAGAACTCCAACAGCGCTTTCCCTTTCCGGAGCTGGGCCTTTAGCGCCCTCAAGTGAACAAAACCGGCTTAAACGAGTGCTAAGATTGGAAAAAGCGCGATCCAACCTCCGAGCACGGCTCCGAAGTAGAACAATGGTATAATCGGAAACAGCGCATCTTGCTCGGCATGGGTGTCTAGCTCTCTTGGCTTTTTCAGATTAGTAAGTTCAATGCAGATGTGCTCCCAGCTACTAACAATACTTCAAATGCAGCAATACTTCAGATGTTATGACATCTAACTACAGGACAAATTCAAATCGAATTTATGACCACCTAAATAACAGGCTCGATTTTCAAAGGCCCTGTTACTTGTAACTGGAGCTTGGAGCAGGGTTAGCAAGTAGGTCAGAGGGAATGCTTTGCTCATGGATGGTGCCTGTTTTTATTTTCCACAGAGTACTCCCAAGTAGATGCGATTTTAGGCAGTCTTTCAAATTCTTCTATTTGTTTTCTGCAGGTTTGAGGGCTTGGTTTTCACTCCATGTATTGATTCTCTAATGTGTTTTTCTTTTTCTTCTATGGTGCCTGAAGAATTGTGATTTATAAATGACACATCTTTTTCGTGATGATACATTTGTGAGAGGAAAAAAAAGTGCATATTCTGTCTATAGATATTTTTCTGTCTGTCGTTTTTTGTCACTGTCTCCATCTGACAATTGATGTTTGAAATTCAGGCTGCTGATGTGAGCTGGTTATGTAAATCACACAGAACTGTTTCTATTCTCTATCTGGATGAATGGATTGCACTCAGCAGAAGTGATTTGAAATCCCATAAGGGCAGTTCAGGCACAAGTAACAAATAAAAAGAATGTAAAGTGTTTTAGAAAATGTGAAGGCTTTTCCTTTTGGCACTGGGCAATCTCTGTGGACCCTAGAGAATCAGGCCATGCTGCGGATTGTTGGCTTGTCACAATGGGGAATAGAATTTATTCTCATTTCGTACCCTTTGTTTCATTGCAGTTTTGTAGCATCACTTGCAAAGTTGCAGGCAGGTCTCGTGTGTACCATCAAGTTACCTCTGTTGAAGCATTCTAGTCAAAAAAAGTGGAGGGAAACTTCCCATTAGCCGTGTCCCGCAAAGCCTTTTCCAATCAAACGCATACTGTTCCCAGTGTGTCTATTGAAAGGGGGTAGGAGTGTTTTGCACAAATAAAACTTAATGGTTTAATCTGTGTGGCCTCTGAATAGCAGCCACAAGACTGGCTGTGGCCTTCCATTTCCATGGCTGCCTCATCACCATCTTATATTGTTTAAGGACATATTATACCACTCAGTCTGCCTGGGAACTGTGTAATTTGCAGTATTCCCTCCAGGTGACATTTGGAGCAGTCCTGCTGACTTGGCACAGCGTGAACTGTTTTGAAAGAAGACGTGAAGTGGCCTGTAAAATGCAAACTAGAGACACGCGTGGTTTACAGTTGGCAAAGTAAAACTATCTGAATATGTGAGCAAACACTAGTTTCTTTAGGAGAGAGTGATGCTTCAAACAGGGATGAGGAGAAAGATCTGACCCTTTTGAAAGACCAACACTGCATAGAGACACCATTTTCTATTCTCCAGCAGCCTGGCTGTTTGAGCGCATAGTCTTAAATTCCTGACACTGGGATAAGGTCCCACCCAGAACTGACCATTCTTTCTGCAGCTGTTGTCCTTATATTGAGTACGGAAAATGCTTTGTGGGAATTGTGTCCAGTTATGTGCGCCCAGAATAAGAATATTACCCGGTGAGAAACTGCTCAGGGAAAACCTCAAAATGATACCCAGACCAACCTTGTTTATTGTATGTGAGTACTGGACGAAGGTGATAATCTCTCATAAATGCTGCATCCAAGGGGTTGCATTTCCCTTTGAAATACAGATTGTAAAATATATGTTCTCTGTGCCTTCCACATATTCTTTCGTGGATCCTCAAGCAGTCTTTCATCTACTGAACTCATTAGTTTGGAACAAATTGCTCAGGTATCCCTGGCCTCTGTATCCAATTGCACGCTAGTGCCTCTTGAGCTGACTTAGCAAGGAATGTGCTTATATTTTTAAAATACTCAGATTTCTATGAAAGTGAAAGAAAGAGAAAAAACAAGGAGGAAGAGGGCTCTATTTCAAGAAAACAGATATCAGAGTGGGTCTGGGTTCTGGATATAAGTTCCTAGCATGTGATTCCTGTCACATGCGAGCACAGTGACAGACCTGCAATAGCACAACCAAGTGAGAGATGGATTGATATTAAAACAGGAAGGCATAGAAATAACAAAGCTGTGATTCTTTGTCATGGACCCCAACCTAGGCAGAATATTATCATGGGGGTGAGTGCCTAGCTATGGAATAATACCAGCATTTCTGAGTTACTTTTATTGTGGCTGAGGTAAGTCACAAAGTCTCTCTGCTGGACAACTATCTTGACCTCCCGGTTTTCAAAGCTACTGGTATTGTCACGTGTAATAGAAATAGCTAAAAGGATGTGAGTCGCTGAACTACTTACGTTTTGCTGACTTGTAACACTTAACAACCTAAACTTAGGACTAAACTCAGCCATCCCGTGTAAGCTCTGACTCTAACAATGCAGAACAATTCCAGTCCCTTTTCATTTTCCAGCTCCAGCATTGAATGCGTTTTTATGGGCATTTGAGAGATCGCCTTATTGCCATTTAAACTAAGCTCCCTCCTCCTCCTTGATAACTAAGCAAGCAGTCCTCTTCCACAAAACTAATGCTGCTTCTCCAAACATCTCTTATGTTATATCAGTAAATGAAGGCATGTTCTTAGCTCATCTTTCCTAGCAAATTTATTAGGTAACCTTAGTCCTAGCCCTAAGTCTAACCTCCCTCTTTGTTCTCAGCTAGTGACCAGTAGCAATCTGAAAAACAATTGTTAACACCTGATATCGACAGTAAACTTGTCTGCTTTTTTAATACCTCTCAACAGAATCAGAATCCTACCTCAGTCATTAACCCCACTCCTAACTGTGACTGTTATGTTAAACCTAAGGAGGAAACCTGTCTCCAACCCCCTCTGAAACTGAACACAGTCTGCATTGTCCCAGTATGAGCACTGGTTACTTAGCTAAAGTCTACAAATAACCATTCTTTAACCTCAGTAAATCTCAAACTCAAGCCTACCTATAACCAAACTTTAAATAAGAGAGCCTGCTGTTCACCAGCTTTATGCTCTTCATATGCCACTAACCATCCAAGAGCTAATTGCAACCGAAGCATAGTGCTGACTCCTATCTGAGACCGTAACCTCAGCTGTAATCCTTTATGTAAGAACTCAGATACTGCTGTGATTTGAAAGACGAGTTTTTTGATTGATATACAAGTTTAACAAATCCACTTCCTAAACCCCAGCCTGTGTCCATTCTGCTTCTCCCATGAAAACGAATCCTATCCCACAATAAAAATCCTAAAATCAGAAGTGGTAATTTGGCTGACAGTACATGAAGAGCTTCTGCTGCTTAATTAGGTCTGCAATGCTGTTGACAGTAATTACAGTTTTTTTCTGTCTCAACAACTAAGTCAGCATCCCTCAAAAAAGATTCAAGGGCTTTCTAGTTAGGCCACTTCTGCAGCACTGTAATTTCACTGATAACAGTAGAATCACCCATGATTTACACTAATGTAAGTAAAATAAGAACTGAATGTATAGACAGCAACAGCAAATGTGGGCAGGTCTTGGGGGATGGATTTGGCAGTCAAATTTCTGATGATGCACACATTTGAAAAACATGCATCTAAAAATAGTATCACGTGGAGGTGTAATATATCAGTACAATAAAATAAACACTGCAGACTCCTATACAGAATTAAGCAGAATCCTGTATAAATTGTACAGCTGGCTTCAGAACCCGTCTTTCTAGCAGGCGGTGACTAAACTCCAGAGGAATACATTAGCACTTTTCTGCAGATACCGGAGGTGAGCAAACAAATATAGACAAGGAACACCAAACTCTCTCTATATATATACAATATTTTTACCTAAAGGGAATTCCCAGTTCCTTTAAAATAAAATAACCCAAAGCAAAGTAAAATAAAACTAAAAGAATATACAGATGAATGAATGAATTCTAGAAAACAGTTAGAGAACCAGAGGGGAAGCAACTACTTGAATCTTTTAATACATACATCAGTTACAAGACAGCTCAAAACAGATCTCCTTGGGCTATATTTGACTCTGACTCATATTGCTGAAACCCAAAGTCCACTGAATTAAATGCAATTTACAGTATGTAAGATGCTGAAGGTGCTATGCAGCAGTCTGATTGTTAAATGCTTCAGGTCTATCCAATCTACTGATCTTCTTTCCTTTGTGATGTTGGTTATTACTATTTACATTAATTTTGGTCCATTTCATTGTTTTGCAGTGTAATACTATGCTGTTTGAGTTTCAAGTACTGCATGAGAAAATTTAGACCACTCCATTCTTTCTTCTTCATCAGATTTTTTATTCATTAAATTAGAACAAATTTTGAAATGTTATAGGACCATTTCCATGCACATTAGATATGATAAAACCTAGAAAACAAAATAAGAACCCAAGCTACTTCACCCAGGAGTCCCTCACTTCATCTCGCTTATCATTAAGCACTCAACAGATACAGTTAAACGAGGATACTATACTATTTTGAGCAAGGATCTCCATTTAGGAGTTTCAGTAACTGAACTCCTGCATTTAAGTACGAGAAGCATGAATTTTGATAACAAAGGCTCCAAACATGAGCACTTTAAAGGCGATAGAATCCAAAATTAATGTCTTACTCCTATTTAGCCACTGCCTACACATAAATTCTTCTGTAGCAGAACTCGATTGGTTTTGTTGAGGCAGAAGTAGCGTCTCAGTAAAACAGTGCGTGCGAGTGGGAGAACTTATTCAGTTTACACCCAGAGCACTAAATCAGGGGGGAAATGGAAAGGGAAATGGAAAAGTTTTTTTGAGGAGGTATCCTGAGAATGAACTGCCATTTGCACTAGTACATTTCGGAGGCGTCTCCTGACTGCGAATTCCCCTAAAATCCAGCCTTGGCCTACAGAGCATCCATCCATTGCCCATGGGTTAACTGTTCTGCTGGAAAAATATATTTGAAGTATTGCTATCACATATCGCTAACACCAGAGAATGGACAGCTGCAACATGATGAGAACTTTACGTTTGATAAAAACAGTGGATTGCTTCAGCCAACAGAAACAGATCACTGTGTTATGTTAAGCCCCACTGCAGAAATGCGAACTTCAGGCTACCAATTTCATGCCACTGTTCTACTTTTCTCTTCTCTGAGAAAAATGGGGTTTTCTTCCTTTGTTTTGCTTTCTCATGGATATAATAACATCCTGTGTCATCTTCCAAGACTCTGTTGGTTCGAGGATGTCAGGTTATCTCTGAGTATGCTTGTACCTACAAGGAAGAAGAAAGATCACCATTAGTTTCCAACTCCTGCCATGTAACAAGACAGATGCCACAAGCAAGATATTCCTCCCTCTTTTATTCTCATAGGTTTTGGACATTTACTGGTGTTCTTTCTGTCTGCTCACTCAGAGTATTGCTGTGGCCTTTCCCTCAACCTGCCCAAAACCTGCAGTGCATCATGACATTTCAAAAATGTGCAAGGGTTTCCCATCAGCATTTACTGAAGGAAAATAAAGATCCTGTCCATACTCCAGAACTCCTGGGCGGTGTGAGATCATTCGTATTGGCAAGGAGACAGGTTAGCATAGATGACAAGCTATCTGTTTACTGCATATGGATTACACATGATCAGACAAAAATCAAAGGCAGGCATTAAGCCTAATGAAGGGGAAAAGAGCATTTCTGCAAAAATGGTTAGCAATTAAAAGAGGCTGCCACTGTACCTAGGACCAGGCGTTGATAAAGGAAGGAGGACCAGGCGTTGATAAAGGAAGGGAGGAAATTGTTTGTTGGACACCTTCAGAACCTGAAGAATCTACTACTGGCAGGTCAAGGAGCACTCCATACCCAGGTAGCTCTGACAGTGTGCCTTGCATATATGCATTTCTCAGGTTGTGTTAGATAATCTTGTACATTTGAAACAACAGTGCGGTCAACCA
>JASTZW010075930.1:0-32173 GCA_032466295.1 Forpus passerinus | reverse complement strand
TCTGGGAAAGAGGTGGGATAAGAACACGGGTGGCCTGGGAACCAGGTGGGATAAGGACACGGGTGGTCTGGGAACCAGGTGGGATAAGGACACGTGTGGTCTGGGAAGCAGGTGGGATAAGGACACGGGTGGTCTGGAACCAGGTGGGATAAGGACACGGGTGGTCTGGGAACCAGGTGGGATAAGGAGACGGGTGGTCTCTGAACCAGGTGGGGTACGGACACGGGTGAGCTCTGGCCTTCTCCTTGCAAAATATGGTCCCATGCAAAAAGAAAGTATGTTGGATAAAACGTCCTCTGAAACTAGAACATAGAGGTAGGTGCATATTTCATGACAGACTGTTTTAGCTTTCCACAGTCACCTCTTTTATGGCCAGCAGCTACTATTAATTATTTATCAGAGCACTTATTTATACACTAAAAGCTAAATGCAGTCCTTTCAGTGGAAGCCTGGTGGAGTGTGGGCTGAAATAAGTAGCTGTGGATAGTCCTTCAGGAGGATTTTTTTCGTGCCCAGTTCTGCTCAGGGAAGAGCCTGTTAGCATTACTCTGTCTGCTGTGTGTCTGATAATGATATATACGTATGGGAGATTAAACTCCAGCCATTAGTAAAACTCTATAGATGTAGATACATCAGCCTTGAGCATTAGCTCTGCGTGCATTTCTCAGTGCTCTTGTGGGTTGTGACAGGATGGCAGGTGCTCCTCTCATCCCATGGCTGCTAAGAGCTAACTTTGAAGTCACAAGACTGTCCTAGCAGAAATTCTGCGCCAGCAGCTTTGGATGTAGAAGCGTGCATTCTGTAAGGTTACCTGGAACATGGCCTGGGACAAATGTATCAGCAGCTGTACACATACGGAATTGAAATCATTGTCTGTGTTACACTGTCTGTTTTGGGGCTGTGTTAGGGGAATATCTTGTCTTGGTGTGTTCTTTGGGGTGGAAAGAAACTTGCATGTCACTTCCTTGTGACATGAAGAAGCAGGGAAAAAAAAAAGACTTCCCGAGGTAGTGAAAAGCAAACCAGAGATTTGGCAGGTTTTCCCTTGGTCAAGCTGAGTAAGCCAGTACAGTTCTTACTTTAGCAGCTTCCAGGGAAGAGGAAGGAACCCCTTTCTTTTTGCTTCTTTTCTTGTGAAAGAATCACACCCTGCCCTAGCTTCTATTTCTGTATTTCTTCTGGCTCTGCAAAACCTATCCTTACAGCAGAGGGGGGAAGAACATTTTGTTCCTCTTTCCTACACTTGGGGAAAGTAGTTGGGACCCTTCCTGTAGCCGGGGGAAGGAAATAGGTGCAAATCTTTCAGAACTGAGTTTACATCATCCCAATACATCTAGTGACAGTTGTGTTTTTTCTACCAAATACTGACATGGTTGTGCTGTTGCCATGTGATTCTGGTGGCAGTACTATTTAGATAAAATATTATTAGTTTTCTGTAGCAACTGTTAATTTCAGAAGAATCTGTGATTTCATTGTAATTATTACTGACAGTAGTTGTAATAAGAGTTTGGGATCAACAGGCATGGGTTTCATTTTCTTACAGCAGCTGAGCTTTGTTTTTTTTTGTAGCCCAAGTCAAATTTTCTAATTCAAAGGTTGACACAGATGGAAAATAATTTCTTTATCTAGCACTCTGCTGGGTGGCTTAGACTTCATGAGGGCATTGCTTTAAGATCTCAATAGGAGAAGTAGTTTTATTGCTGTGATAGGGGCATTCAGTCTTTCTCCAAATGTGAGACTACATACTCCAAACAATTTCTCCCATAATCCAGTGCCTCCGCCTGCTCTAATAGTCTTCAACTGTGTTCCAGGCCTGAGAATAGGGGATCTGCTAAACTGCCACCTTACATTGTATTTCTTCATCTTTGCAAGTGGTTTCAAACCTTGGTTCCCCTTACCTTGGAAAGCATGGAGAGCCTTTGGCTCATCTTAAGCTCAGCACCCTGTTCCTGAAACAACTCTACAGGCAAGGGAAACAGCAGTTTTCTGCACAATTATGAATTATCATTTCCTTCAGCCACCCACGCCCCCAGCTTGAAATGCTTTGCTGCTCTTGGCCCAGGGTTTCCTGTGTTCAGAAAAGCCAATTTTGCAGATATGGAAAGCAGTTTCTTGGATGCACCTAAGAAGCTGAAGCATTATGAAAGCTTTGCAAAGCAAACACTTGATGGAAGCAAACTTCAGTGTATACATGCAGCTGAAGCTCAGCCAGCCATGTGGTTGGAAGCAGTCAAATCACAATTGTTTGTGGGCTAAACCAAAGATTCGGAACAGAAATTAACTGGTTGGGGGGGGGGGGGGTAAGAGATCATTATATTCTTTCCCTTATTGCTTACAGAAAAATAAAATAAGCATATCTTCTGGTTGGATATGGTCAAATGTAATTTTTTGTTTATCTAACTGAAAACTCATAGTCACAACTACTAGTAACTCATCAGCATTTTCTTTGATGATTGCCCTGGGTTTGGAATATGTATCCATGTTTTCCTTCAAGTATCTCATTATACCTCTGAGATAATTCCTGTGCTGTAAGGCTTCAAAATAAAATAAAAATTACATCTTTACTCTTAACATATTTTTCTCCCAGTTGTACTGAATAATAGTTGAGCTCTAGCAAAGCTCATGGTTCCTGCATGCTGCCACATCAGCCAAGTTTGGTCAGGGCCATTACAAACAGCAATATAGCAGATATCACAGCCTCTAAACATCCATAAAGTTTTAATAGGACTTCCAGAATTTTATAGTGTGAGCTACCAGGGTGTTCAGACTGAAATGGAATTATACATGGAGGCATATATATGTGTCTGTGGTCAGTCACTCAAGCATCCTGCTCTGGGCTTAAATCTAACCCTTTGGATTTGATTTACTTGAAAGAAATTTAAGTTAGAGGAGCATTTGTTTGGCCTCCCAGAAAAAAGTGGTGTCAACAAGAAATTAAGATATTTCTGCTTTCATTTCTGAGGCTTTCAGACATTTGACGTTTATTATGAATCCAAAAAAAATGGCCATGTTTTGAGGAAATGGCACAAAAACTAATACACAATATTAAACTTCTGCACAGAGCAATGCCATTAGGAGCATCTAATCTAGTTGAGCAGATCATATTTTTTGAATTTGTAAGATTCAGAAGAAAACCGAAAGCCAAGAATTTCCTTATTTAAATGTGACCTGGCATTCCTCCTCCCCTTCCTCCCCTTCCTTAGAGCAGCACTTCAGAAAGCAAGTCAGACAGTGCAGCTTTTCTGGGGGAAAAACTTATATGATGAAAGTACACAAACATGATGGGGCAAAACAGAGAAGCACCTGGCAACATTCCCAACTATTTATACTTTATGAACAAGGAGATTCTGCTATTCTTCCACAAGTTGAACATCTTCTAGCAGGAGGATCATAAACTGAAGAGATGGGGTGCAAATGACTTATTTCTCTTTTTATCTTTTTCTCTGGCTACATTCAGAGATACAAAAGGCAGAATAAGCTGCTAGATGGAGTAGGCCAGATTCTGCAGCATTTATTCGCAGGGAGGAAGAGTCCAATCAATGTGATTAAGAGCTACAGAAGTTAGTAAAAAATGGCATAGTAAAATCCCTAAGGAAAAGGTAACTTAATGAGTGCGGGTTTTTATGTATGTGTGGTTACTTTAGTGTAATGCTTGAAGGAAGGAGACTTCCTCACATCTAAACATTTCTCCCTTGAGTGTTTATTCCCAGCAGCAATGATTTGGAGCCAGTGTGTCAGCTTTAAAATAAAAAGGCAGAGCTGCCCCTGTGTTCTGGCTCTGTAGTCATCTGAAAAGCAAACACTGATTTCTTCAGTTTACGTCTTACTACCTGAAAAAATACTTGCTTCCACATCATGAATGATCATGCTGCTTTTTAGAAATATTGCTGACAGATGTTCAGATATCAAACTGCTGGAAGAGAATAGATCTGTGGGTCTTTGCTTCCTCGATGTACAGTTACTCTGACATAAATAGTGCATGTTTACTATATATCAGTAGAAAGCTTTCACATTTTCATTTTAATGCAATATTTTTGCTTAAATTTGCTAAATGGCAGCAAACAAAAGCAAAGCATATGAAGTACATTAAAGAAGAATTTCAGCCTTATTCTCTTTCTTTCCTCACATAACTCCCATGCTCTAACTTCTGTGGTCTTTCATATATTTAGTCAGACAGCTGTTTCACCGTGCATTGATTTACATCAAGGGCACTTGCATGCAAACGTGGCAAAGACTGTCTCAAACTTTCAAATAATCCTTTGAATGTCAGGTTCTAGGCAGCTTTCTGAAGTACTTACTATACATAATCAGGCACTGTGTGGATATTTATACCTGTTCATGAGCTGTTTTCTTGTCTCTGAGTATAGGCACTATCTATATAGTTGTGTGAATATATACCCAGAAGTATAGGTTAAGGTAGCAATATGTATGTGAGAAGCTGAACAATGGCTTACCTAGAGAAGAATTTCTCTTCCTAGCTTGCAGGAAAGAGGCATCTGCTATTCAAATCTCTTCACATGGCTCCAGGTAAACTAGGAAGAGTTTTCAATTGATAGCGGCTGTCTGAGCGGCATCCCGGGAAGATTCCTCCTGCTCCAGCTCCAATAACTGAACTCTACCAGTACAGTCACATCTCATTTATACAAGACTGTCCTTTTCAAAACAAGCAGCCAGCTGGAATGATTCAAACCTCTGATCAGCACACTGTTAAAAATGCAGCTTCCTTCTTCGACGTGGGGATTACACCATGGAGCAGCCAGGCTACAGCAAAAAGGCTACGAGAACTATTTAATCACCCAAATACTGCCTGCTCCCGTTACTACTATCGGTGCTGCTGCTGCTGTGCCTCCTGTTTGCTGTAGTCAGCCTTCCTCTCCCTCATATCTCCAAGAGTATCAAGGCGGCTTTGCAGGGTTGTGATTGGCAGAAACAGCCAATTCCTCCAGCTAATCAACCCCCAGACTTTCAAGGACTCTGAGCTGCTCTGATGTCATTCCAGCCGAGGGGGGATGCTTCATGTGAGGACTAGTACCCGCGACAGAGGCTAATTTAGAGATGAGCTGCATTCCTTTCCCGATGCTGTGATTGATTAGATGCTCCAGGAGGATTTGCATAATCTGTCATTGTGCAGTTGGACCACCTCCCCTCCTGCATGCCCGCCCAGAATGTGGGAGGAAAATGCCACTTCCAGCTTCTGATTTTACACCTGGAGTCTGTGACTGAAAGCCTGGGGAAATAAAGGAAAGTTGAAAGAGTAATTTTTAGGCAGGAGAATGCTCGAGCCCCTCAGCTCCTCACATTACTCCAGATGCTAAAGGAGGCTCAAGAAAATCACAGTACTAGAAGACTTTATGGTTTCTACTCTTGTTAGATCAGTGACAAGATCACCTGGTAAAACAGAAGGTAGCTTTTAATACATGGTCAAAATCAAGCAGAGGCTGCCCAGCAGGTTGGTTACCAGTGATCTCCCTGACATCACCTCTAGGTGGATACTGGCAAACAGGCAGCATTCAGAGGTGTATTTTCCTACTGCATGCAACACAAATTCCATTTATTTGTTACATAATTTCTTATTAACATTCTTTATCTCATCCTGCTGGAGATGAAACCCACTTCCGTAGCCAAGAAATGTGATTATTATATGACTTTAAATTTCATTACAGAGGAAAACCAAAACACTTTCTATATTAAAACCCCTCAGTTTTACACCAATCTAATTTTCAATTTTTGCCAGCTTGGCACCTTTCATTCCAAAACTGTTCTTTGTACAATACACCTTGGAATTGAAATTCAGCCAATTCTGGGCAGCAGATGTGAGGAGAAAATAGTTTTGTTCAAGGAGACTGGAACAAACCCTTTCTGAGATGATGAATGGTGCTGTAAACTCAGATTTGAATCATAGGAGGATCAGCTCAAGCTTTCATGTTTCCAAAATAGTGTAAATAAATGGTGTTCCATGCAGTTTACCATTTACATCCTTCAGCTGGGACCTTCTCTATGGAGAGCTGTTTGCCCTACGAATATCCAGGTTTCAAAGATGGTAGATAATTCCTAGCTCAGGACTAATCCTTCTGGCTAAATTAGAAACTAAGGGAAAATTAAGATTCAAAGTATGTCTGAGTCATTTCCTGCAATTTCTAATTACAAAGCTCTCACTGGGGGTCTTTTAAAAATTCCTTACACCTATGCCTGGCTCTGGATTTGGGTTTTGTTTTCCAAAGACTGTTGTAAAGGTTCAGTTTGGGGTTACACTGCAACTGGGTGGTGCGTGTGTGCCCCCTTGCATCCTGTGTGAACATCAGAACTTAAATCAGTCTGTAACCAAAACCTTCAAATCAGGTGAGACATTCTCTTCCCAAAATAAAGGAGACTTTCTGGTGCAACTGGTCAAAGGCCACAAAAAATGCTAAAGCTTCCTATTACTAGTCTGATGGTGCAAAAATCCAGTGGTTTTGTTGTTCTCTCTACTCATATACTTGACTCCTAGCTGTATTGTCTACCTTGGAGACATCCCTGTGAGCAGAAGGGATCAGCCACAGGGTGCAGGACAGCTCTTGGCTGCTGCCAGATGTGCCAGATGCGGTGGGAGCTGCACTCTGCCCCTTTGAAACCACTACCGCAGATATTCCCAGGGTGGGCCAGCAGCCAAGTGGTTATGCATACCCTTGAGAAGGTATTTTAATTCAGATGCTAAAGTCGCTCTTTGAATTTAAATCCTTGGCTTAAAATCACACCATACTAGATGACTTCATCATGAAGAAGTATGGCTGTTGATTCACACTACCTTGATATCTGTTTGCTTTGTTAGCGGTTCATTTTAAGGGGAGGATCAGGTGACTTGCTATGCTAGGGTCTGCCCTTTTTAGAAATGTGCTGAAATAATTTGGCAAAATTGCTCCAACTCTCTTTATATAGCAAAACTTTCATACCAATCCTTGGGGAAAAAGACAGTAAAATTTGAATTTTCACTTCTCTCTCCTTTGGGTAGTAGCAAGGATTGAACTCTTCTTGCTCAAACACAAGTGCACTTGAGTTACCTGGAATGTCCTTCCAGTCATAATGTTATTCTCATGCTCTGCTGTAGGGGAAAATAGAGGACAGAAAGATGAGAGGACAGCAAGAGACAGAAATGAAGTATGAATGGAAAGAAACAGTACAAAAAGGGAAACTGTAGTAATAAACTACAATTATAGATCAAACCTACCTGTACTTTTCCCAAAAGTAGTATTGCCTTTTTTTTTTATTTTTTTATTTTTCCTGGGGGCGTGGGTAGGGTTGATTTGCTTTTTTCTTCTTAAAGCATACACACATTACAAGACATACAAACCCTTTATATTTCTAAACCTAGTGCTTTCACATAGACTCCCTGCTAAGTACTATGTAAGTTAACAAGACTTTGAATCAGATTTAGATTTTGGAAGGGGCATCTATATTTGCAGTAAAGGCAGCTACTGAAAATTCAGCATCTTTCTATTTAGATGCTTGAATCTAAAGCTAATAGTTATTTATTCTAAGTACTATCCAATCACTACAATGTCTGTGCCTCTATTTTTAGCAGATTTGTCTTCACAGCACATTATGGGGTAGAAAAAAAAAATTCTTTCAATTCTGTGCTTAGAAATGTGATACAGAGCAAGAGACTACTTTCAGAAACTAATATGTATAATATATGGTCTCTCCCTGGTTCACTCTTCTAGGCTAGTTGGAAACTTCCACTGAGATATTTGAATTGATGTTTTGTTGCCATTATGTGGAGCTTTTTTCTCTGATTGCCCCCAGTTTTCTCACCTGTTCCTACAGTGCTTTGAGGATACTTTAATAGGTACAACCCACTTTTTCTCTCAAAACCTGCCTTGCAGCGTGAAGACCATGCTTCAAAATTAAGTTGACTAGGATACATATAACTGTCTCCTTCAGCTAGAAAGACTTTAACAGTCTGTACCGAAAGATGGCTTTTGACATTGAAGTTCATAATGAGTTTAAAAGAACAAAAAATTACTATTGCTCCTTTAGCTGTGGAGACTTCTTATGAACTGCCCTTTAATTTAACAACAGCATGTCTTTTATTAAACACACAGAGCAGTTCTGAAGCTGGTATAAATAGTCAAAACATCCATTGATTTCAGAGGAGCTATGACAACTTACAAGAGTTAAAGATTAGTCTCTAATTCTCTAGCATCTCCTCAAGATATGCAGAAGTTAATTACACTCACATCAAAATTGCAAGAAACAGGTGTAGTAGAATGTGCTTTTTTTTTTGTACTGTATTTAAACATATTTCATTGAGAAAAGTGTGTTTGGGGTTTTTGATGTTTCAACAATTTGTTAGGGTTTTTAATATGAATATTTTAGCTCTGCCCCAAAATGTATAGAAATGTAGGGAGGATATATAGATACACTCGGAGTTGAGTTTCTTGTTTGTCAACACAGTTAAGGCATTCATGTCTTCTGTTGAAAGTGCCTGCCTTGTCACTGGTATTTCTTATTTCCCAGATGACAGTGGAATGAGAGTGGAGAATATTCTGCTAGCATTCCACTTAAGCATGAAGTACTGATTTGAAGTAACATCAACACCAAGAATTATGCAAAGTCCTACAAGCAAAATAATAAAAGCCATGTAAGCATTAGATTCTCTGACTTTCACCAGCTACAGTTACTATTCAGCTTCTGTTATCCTCCACTGTTTATGGTTGGACACACTTCTGCAAATGATGAGGGCAAATCAGTGCATACCAGTACTGTAATTACCTTTATCTTAAACTTTTATTCCTTTGTAAAAGAACTTTAGTACCCTATTCTGGTTTTGTTCGTGTAAGGCTTCAGATGTACTAGTTTCAGAGACTGTATTGGTAAAACCTAATGTTGAAGTATCTCTTAAACCTACATACATTTATTAACAACTAGCATTACAGCTGCTGCAGATCTTTGATGACTTTACTCTTTTATGTCTTAAGTGCTTACTCAACTATAAAAATGTAAACTCTGGTCTCTTAAGTACTACTATCTAGATACTATCAAAGCAAAAAACAAGTTCTGCTAGTTCCACAGTCTGATCTGTGTCACCTCTTCTGGAGTTGCCAGGTCACTGTGACGCTGAGGCAAGGGTTCATGTTGTGTGAGACGCGTGTCTACATGTATCCAGAAAGCCTTTAGGACTCTTTGCCACAATTTTCCTTACAGAATCCTTCCTGGGTTCAGCCTGAAGTCAGCAGAAAGCTTCTGGGAAGCAGATGGGGTTAGAACTGGAGCTTAGGAAGGGAAGAACTTTTTCCTCAGGTCATGGCTTCAGTTTGACGGAAGAGATTGAAGCACCAGAGAAAGTTATGTTCTGTTCAGCCCCCTTGTGATTTGTGTTTGTGCCCATAACACCTTAGCAATGTACAGGAGGTGTTCTAATCTGGACTGTTTTTATGAACACTGTTCTTGTGACCTCCCTGCTGATACGCAAGTCAATGTATATTTGCAAAACCTCACACAAACTAGGGTAAAAGGAGGTCCAGTTCATTCAACTACCTTGCTCAGAAGAACTTGCTGCTACCTCCACTGCATTGCAAACTGTTGCAAATACAAACATTTGTTGATCTAGGAACTGCGGTAGCACTCCCATTTCCCCTTTCTGTGGAGGTGTGAGGAGTCATTCACTGCATTTCTCCTGTGTGACTCACAAAAGTTAACCTTCATCAGAGGTCATTATATAGTTTCTCTCATCCCCAGTACTGCAAACAGCAGAAGTATTGTCCTCCAGTTGTACATCAGCAGTGGCTGTCCAGTGTCTGCTCACAACCCTGCTTCAGGAGGGCAAGTGGCGTATTTTAATGGGTAACACATTTTGTACACCATTGCTTTACAACAGCTTGATGAACTCCTTGCTCCTGCCATGATTTGCACTGATTTGTCAATTCCATAAAACAGGGAGAATACCCCTTGACATGCAGGGTCTGTGCTGCAATAATGAGGGGGCAAAAATGCCAAATTCTACCCTGCCTCCAGTGAGGGAAGAGGCCAACTCCAGAGACTAGGCAGCACTGCTTATGTGGAGGAACTGCTTCCTGCTGAGGGCCTTTAAACCTTTCTGCTTTCTCCCATTCAAACTTAGTGGTACTATTCTGGGAAGAATTAGAACTAAGGGAGTAAACCAGATTGTGCTCAAAAGAAAGTTCTGTAATTTAGTTATTGTGGAGTAATATACATCCTTCTCTCTCCTTTCATCTTAAGCAATTATGGTATCATTTTGGTAAAAAAAAGATAATTCATTCTTGCTGGTCTACCACAACACTTAGGACTATGAGAATAACTGTATATAATATCAACATCTGATCATCATGTGCCAGCTAGATATCTGAGCCTTGTTGGCTTTCTTGGAAAAGGGAGAGTAATGGGATTGTATCACTGTGGTATGTTGTTTTTCTCATGGATAAATCAGCAAGTCAGTACTTTATCCTGATGGATATATTAGCAAGTCAGATCCAGGGGTTAATAGCTCATGCAAGAGAACAAAGAATATAAACAGGGAAGTTGTAGGTAAGATGCCTAGAGGAAGGTGACTTCTGACACAGAGGAATCCAAAACAACTATTGGCAAAGCCATTATCAGAAAGATCATCTATAACACTAAAGATAGCATCCAAATGTAAAAACTAAACATTTTATCTTTGATTATTAAAGATTAACAAGCTTAAACTCTTGGTTTAATGTATTAAGTGGGATTTGGTTGTTTTTTGTTTTGTTTGGGTCATTTGGGGGGGCTTGTTTGGTTGTGTTTTTTGGGGTTTTTTTTTGAGTCATTCAAACTGGAATGATCATCAAATAGTTTAATTAGATCATATGTCCAATGGGAGTCCCCTTTAATGTGTCTATAGAGACTCCTTACTGTAATCCACTTCTGAGTAAAAGGTGAAAGCAGGAATTACATTTTCAAATGAGAAACTATAAAGAGCATTTATCTTTTTCTTTTTGCTTTTCTGTCTTTGCAAACTAGGTATCAAGCTTCCATTGCACTCTAAGGATGACTTTTTTCTACATTAGCTCTCACAAGTATAGCCTTTTAGATACACTAATTTAAAACTTAAAAACTCACTCAAAGTGAAAAATCCGTTACTAAACCACTTTCAAACTGGTATTCTAGCATTACTCTAATAAATGGATCCTGTTGTACAGAATGCTTTGTTTCACCTCTTAGAAAATTTGTTTTAGATAATCACATTATCATTAATTTTCTTCATCTAGTCCTATAGGAGGAGGCCTCATGCTTATGAACTACCTCTGCTAATACTCCAGGTGGTGGGGGAGATCTTCATGTTAAACAAAGCTTTTGTGAATCAGTTTCTGTTCTCTTCTGTCCTCTTCTGTCCCACTCTCCTTTACAAGTTGTCGCTGCTCTGCAGCGTGTTTATGGTACTCAGAGGGACTTGGTCTTCCATCTTCAAAGAAAATTGATTTCCTGCTACTGATCATTTGCTATATGACTATTTGGTGCTTGGAAGGTTTCCGGAATGTGTATGTAGAGTGTTTTAAGGAACTGCGTTTGTCTTAAGGTGTGCAAACATGTTTGTCTAAGATGAGTACCTCTATTAGCTTTGATGGGATTAATTGTGGAAGTAAAATCAGTAAACTGGGACTGAATTCTCTGTGTTACAGTATTTGCTAGCTGTTTGCTACAGGAACTTTCAGTATCATAACTTGCAAAATTATGCTGTGATTTTGGCATCTTCTCCTGTCTGGCAGAAGCTCTAGCTGACGCTTGTGCACTGTAAGTGGTCTTTTCATTTGTCTTGTGGGCCACAACATACTATACTGAACTGCACTGTTTCACAAAAGCCACCCAAACCGTGAAACATAACACACCACATCGAAATGAAAAACTGAATTATTCCCTCAAAAGTCTACTTTTAGGCTGATGCAGTGATGTTGTATATCAACATTAAAGAAAATCCACACAAATCTGGGTTCAACAAAAGGGAGACTTTGTAGTCTGACAAAGAAAATCAAGATCATGATTTCCTATTTACATTGCACTGACTTTTTAGAAAGGTGAAATCTCTCTGTGATGTCTAAGGAGAACAGAGTTAATAAGCTGAAGAAATGCTTTTCATGTCTAACTGTTATTATTTTTTCTTGAGGTAGGAATTGCTGACTCTCAGCATTGTTTTCTCAAAAAATCAGGAGGGTGGCAGGAGTGTTGGGGTTTTTTTTGGAATATGCAGTACAGTTCAGTGAGAACGATGCACTCAAATTCCTTTAAGAAACTTGTTTTCTTCATGGGAAGAAATATTTTTCCTTGGTCATTAGTTAAAATGATGAAAAACATGGACAGAGCAATCTAGAGCAAGAGCACTCCAAGTGAAGAAGCTTCAAGTGAGTACTTGACTTAACCATAATCATGCTCATTCATTCTCATCTCATGCCACTCCTACCCAACAGGTTACATTTGAAAGCATCTGTTTCTATCTACAGTGATGTTTTGGAGCTGCCTCTTTGCTCTCTGAAGAATTCCGGGTATTTTAGAAACAATATTCAAAGTATTGTTTTCTTGTTTATACAACTGATGTGACTCCTGGCTTGTGTGCATTTTGGTTTGGGTTATTTTGTTTAGACATGGCAAAAAGCATACACACATTGAGCAGTGACTCTGTGGACTGAGATTGTCATATAAATGATAAACACCAGTAATAGATTTATTTGTTACAATATAAAATGTAGGCTTGAAAGAAATAGATGAGATGATGAGAGGGCAATAGATTGGTTTTTCCCTGATGTCATAATGCTTTTATGTTAAAAGTGTTTTAAGAAAGTAGATATGATACTAAAAAAAATAATAAGGCAAAACCCAGCATGCATGCTTATTTTAAATGTATTATATTTTGTTCTCCCATAGAGGGCAGTATTGTATAAAAGATAGGTTTAAGGCAGGTATTAGGGATCTGCCAATTCGTCTTTGTTAATATACTTTAAGGGAAATTGCTGTTAAAATATGTTTGATGCAGCATTTCCCTTCAGTCAGGCTATGACTAATGTACAAAATAATGCACATCAAATCACATAACAGAACCTCATTAAAGGTGAAGGAAATTAATTCTGTAGATTATCTAACTGTAGGTTGTAATGGAAAAAAAGTCTGGTTTTGCATTACTTAAGATTTTCTGTTCAGTAACTCAGTCACTGTAAGTCCTCTCTTTTATTAAAGTTGATTAGACAAATCCAGAAGAAAAAAGACACAGGTTTGTGTTGTCAGTCCTGGGAATAGGACTTGTAGAGTGTTATGTCTTGGGCACAGTGAAATCATCTGCATTTCTGTATTATATCAGGTATTTTTTTCCTGTGGAACGAATGGGTGAAGTTATTGTGATGCTTTAATTTACTTTTGGGCTTCTCTGATTTTGATGCTTTGCCAGCAGAAGGCCACAGACATCATATTTCTCAGCCTTCTGGGTAACTGAAGCATGGAGAGATCCATGCCCCTTTAAAATAATCTTATATATTAAATTTCTTTCCTATACTTACTCAGCTGTTTCATGAGTGCTACTGTAGAGTTACATCACAGTAAGTTGTTTGCATTGTATAGACCAGACATAAGTGTGGGTACAGGAGTCTAAGTTTATGCATAGTGTTTGGAGAGAGGCAGGTTCCCCTTACAAGGGAGTGGGAACCTTGTAGTTATATGTCTACAACTAGAAAATATTAAGTGTCCCCAGTGTTTCAGGAAATACTGTTTCAGACAATGACAAAAAAAAAATCTTATGATGAAAAATCCTTTACAGATGTTCCTAAAAGATTCAGCTGGATTGGAGATGACTAATTATGTCTCAAGAGGTGATAAGTTCCCAGGTTTTGACTGAAATCAGACTGGTTTATGTATTGATGAAGGCCTCCTGAATTAAACAGTAATAATTATTGCTCTGAATAGTACACTGTTTACTTTCAAAGCTCTGTTAAAATGGTTTGTTTAATGAATAATATTTTCTTAAGACTTAGGGGATCTCTTCTTTCAATTCACTGCACTTAATTGACATTAGGCAGAAAATTAAATGTCTTCTTTGAAATGTGGGTAGGTCACTTAAGGCCAGGATTCTGTATTTTTATTAGTAGTAGCATGTAGCACCTTGAAAGATAAACTCACAGGCTGAGTAGAACACCTGAGGTGAGTATACCTCTCCTCAAGGTAGTTTGATCATTCAGATAGAAAAGCCTGTTGGAGTTTGCTGGGTTGCTTCCCCATCTCTGTTCATGAGCTGACTTGCAGTTGGGCTCATGGCATGTGTGCTTCTGGGGGGAAGATGGTCCTTTGCATGTTGATTAGACATGATACATCTGAGCTGCAAGGTGGGAAATGATGGATTAGCATGGATGCACCCACAAAGAGCCCTTTCAGGAAAAAAGATACTTCTCACATGTAAACACAGGTATCAGAATGTGGGACTACTACAAATTGCTTTAGCTGGGTAGGAAAAGCTATGTGTATTCTCCCCCATATTATCTCACCTGTGCTGTATAATCACAGTGATGATTACATTTCTTAAAATATCTGTATTCCAGTACTAACACTTAAGGCAATCCCCACAGTAAATGCTATGCTCAACCCTGAAGTTCAGTCAGTGGGGTTTAAGGCTGTAGCTCTAATTGTTTCACAAAGTGTTTACCAAAATAAGTGGTCCAGGGAGACTTACAGAAGTTTCTCATTGCTGTTATCTCAGGAATCTTCACGGAGTAGGGAAGAAAGGCAACCAACAGGAACAGATACAAAAGGAGTTTGTCAGTCCGTTGCATATGTTTCACTGCCCCTGTAGGGATGTGAAGCCTCATTTCATCTGCCAAAGAGGTGTAGCAAAACAAAGGAGAACAGGTAGGGTATTTTAGGTATCTATGGTATGATCTTACTGGATGCCATAGTTCACTGAAGGTGGACAGAAGGTGCAGACTGAATGCAGAATATTGTTGAGAATTGGCTATGAAGAGAGTAGAGCTTACTGAGGATGGTATGGCCTTCACATAGGGCATTTCATACAATGTCAGGCAGTGTCAGGGGCAGAAATGGTTCACTGACAAATACAGGGACAGCAGCAAGTCTGATGTAACTTCCACCAGAAAAATGACAAAATCTCATAGCTAGCTTAGGGAAGAATTATAAGGGGGACTCTACTGAATAAGTACTGATGCTAGTTAGTGACATTAGTGCAATCACAATGAATAAATAAAGGCCTTGACTGTAGAAATCCACTAACGATAGAGACAGGATAAGACATTTCTCCTTTTTTTTTTTTTTTGTGAGTGTGTTTTGATTTTGTTTTTTCTTATCTCTTTTTTTTCTTATTCTTTCTTCTTTCCATATAACAGCTCTAAAGTCCAAGAACCCTATTCTTTCCCAATAGCTTGGGAACACCAGAAATCAGGAATGAAGAAAAAGAAAACTTTTTCCAGAACTTGAATATGGGCTATCCAATATCTTTGCCTATATATGTGTGTATATATATATATATATATGTGTGTGTGTGTGATATACAATGACAAAATATGATATGGCTACATATGTATGTCATATATATATACAGACCTTGCATCTGAAGCCTTGTCTCCACCTAGAGGTCCACATGTAGGGGCTCTCCCCTTGCTGCCATGCAATTCTGTGCTGGCAGCCACCGTCTCCTCTCTGAAGCTATTTTCTTCTCTTCACTACTATGGGAATCTGGACAGAGTGGAAAAGAGCAGGTTGTGGCTGTTTCTACCTGTCAGGCTCCAAAACCAGATAGATTCAAACAGGAGAGTAGAATTATAGGAAAATTGGAGTTGATTGAAGGCTCCGTGCTCTGTAAATGACAATTTTCAGTTCTTAACTTATTCGGTATTTGGTGGGTTGTGTTTTTCTGCACTTCTGTGGAGTTAATGTCATTAATTTGCATGTTTAGTGATTATTTAAAAGTGAGTTAATGACACTTCATTGCATTTGTATGCCATCAATCTACATTATCCTTATTTAATATACTGTAGCAGTGGAGTATTTCTATACAATCACATCTTAGATTTAAATATTTGTGTGCTTTCGATAGACATATTGTTTAACACTGATTAAATAATTTCAACATTTTCAACTACTGTTCAACACAGTAAAGTAGTGTTTCAAAACACCCTTCTATATTGGGAAATACAAGAATACATACACTGGATCAAAAATAACAATTTTAAAATGAACTCCAATAAATGTATTTGAGGTTTTCTAGAAAGTTTTTAAGGTCACATGGATTACTGAAATGGGAGGATGACAAAGAAAGATAAATATTTGCTTTGCAATTAAAATTTATGTTCTATTTAGGGCAAAATTAAGGGCTGACATTTCAAAAGTAGTATTTTAAGTGGAATTGCGTTCAACTGCACAAGATTCAAACACGGTGTTGAAAGGCACACACATTACCAGTGAGCAAAAGGTAGCTCTAGCATTTAATCATGGGAGAGGAAAAGAACAAAGAGCTTCCTGATGTACACTACATCTCAATTTCCTTTTTCCTTCCTTTTTTTTTTTTTTTTGATTTACCAAGTAGGACAAGTATAAGAAAGGGTCTGCTGTTTTTTTTTTTTGTTTGTTTGTTTCAGATTCTGCCTTAATGGACTGTAGTCAACCTTCTGCTTCCTCCTTTAGGCTGTAGTCACTTTCTGATTGCCTTTCCTTTCTCCCTCTTAGGAGAGCTGTCTGGAAAAACAATTATCTATGAGAAAATCCCAAAGACTATATAACTATATGAAATTGTTGGGGTTTTTTGGTTTGTCTGTTGTTTTTTTTTTCTCAAATGCAGATTTTAGTAAATTCCAGCTAATCAAATAATATATTTTTCCAAGATAGATTTAATTTGAGAAATAATTAACTAAGTCTTATAATGGGACACTGTAGCTGTAGAAAACTACTGGCTCTATCTTATACACTTGTGAAAAAAACATGAACATTTTTTAATAGCCTATTATTTGATAGTCAATAATTCTCCACCACTGTTCTTTTTATTGTTTTTATTTTGTTGTTACTAAGTCATCAGTAATGATATATATGGAAAATGAAGATGTGGCAGTAACATGTATTGAAAAATAATGTAAGTCATAAATCAGAGCACTAATTATGGCAGTGGATCCATCTTCTGTTAGATATGAATGAGGTATGGACTAAGGATATTAGTATTTGGGGCCTTATAAAGGATGCTGGGGAAGAGACTCTTCATTAGGGACTGTGGTGGTAGGACAAGGGGTAATGGATTCAAACTTAAACAGGGGAAGTTTAGAATAGATTTGAGGAAGAAGTCCTTTACTGTGAGGGTGCAGAGGCCCTGGCACAGGTTGCCCAGTGAAATTGTGAATGCTCCATCACTGGTGGTGTTCAAGGCTGGGTTGGACAGAGCCTTGGGTGACATGGTTTAGTGCAAGATGTCCCTGCCCATGGCAGAGGGGTTGGAACTAGATGATCTTAAGGTCCTTTCCAACCCTAACTGTTCCATAATTCTATGATTTTCTTCAGAACTCTGATCTGCATAAATATAGCTAATTTGCATGACCTCTGGATTTTGGCTAATCCTAATGCAACATGGACGTAAGAATTTTAGGTCCATAATTTTAAAGGCTTTCCACAGCTTGGTGTGAAGTATTACAGCACTACTTCTACAAGAACTGAAATACTGCCAACTGAATTATGGTTGGAAGAGGAAAACTTAAAGAGAGATGGTGTTTGTAATAGAAAACTAATGTAGTAAATTGTGTCTTTAAAGCTTAGTCATTCAAAAGTTTCACTAAAGTTATAAAGTTTGCTGTTGTGTTGTTTTTTTTTTTTCTCCAAGTCATAAGAGATTTCTGCTTTGCAGTGATGGGGTAAAAATCTGTTTAAGAACTTGTTGTTTTGGTTTGCTTTTCATGGAATGTAACAGCTAGAAAAATTGGAAAAAAATTTAATACTTCTATGCATGGTATAAAACTACAGAATTATTTTCATTCTGCACAAGTCTGGAGGTGAAAACTCATTTGGGGACATTGCAGAAGCTCTGCAGAAGGCCTTTGTCCTGCCTCCTGGTCTTACTAGAAGAAAGAAATCCTGTCCTCCAACCTTTTCCTGCAGCTCTGGCTCTGCTGGTGCAGGGGACATCAGGATATGATTGTCCCAGGCAGGTCCTGAGCACCCTTCGCCCCAGCTGGTGGTAAGGAAATTGCAGGGTCAAGTAGAGCAAGCTGTCGGCTCTTCAACCTCTCATCAGAAACACTGCTGGGTTGGAAGCCTTCCAAGTCATAGACAAGTGAAGCCATCATGTTAACAACCAGGAGGTCTATTGAGTCATTTCCTGCCCTTTTATCCTAATATCTGCCTTTCATGGGCGCTGCAATATGTCTGACAGAGATCCAGCTTCCACGAGCATGTTCTTTCTGCCTGGCATATTTGCATGTTAACCAAGAATACAGAGGTGGCTGAAAATCACATAATTTGAACACAGATACATCAGAATACTTAAAATATATTGGAAACAAGCCAACACAACTGCAAAATCTGCAATGGCATATGTACTATTTTTTTCTAGTAGAGGTTTAGAGGCCTTCTAATGTATTGTCTGGGAGACTAACAGTTCGGAATGGAGAATGGGTGAGAACACAGATAGACCTAACCAAAAGATCACTTGTTATTAACTGCAGTGTGAGGAGAGTGAGATTCCACTTTGGTAGAAATAATTTCATTTCAGGTGGTGCTGCCCCTCTGTTATGCTCTCATGAGACCTCATTTGGAGTATTGTGTACAGTTCTGGTGTGCTCAACATAAGAAACATGGAGCTGCTGGAGCAAGTCCAGAGCCAGTGAGCACCTGTATGTGAGCACCTCTATCTTCTTGTATGAAGACAAGCTAAGAAAGTTGGATCTGTTCAACTTGGAGAAGAGAAGGCTGCATGGACACCTCAAAGCAGCCTTCCAGTATCTGAAGGGGGCCTTCATAAGGGACTGCAGAGATAGGACAAGGGGTAGTGGGTTTAAACTGAAATAGGGAAAGTCCAGGTTAGATATGAGGAAGAAGTTCTTTACTGTGAGGCCCTGGCACAGGTTGCCCAGTGAAATTGTGAATGCTCCATCCCTGGTGGTATTCAAGGCCAGATTGGACAGAGCCTTTGGGTGACAGGGTTTAGTGCAAGATGTCCCTGCCCATGGCAGAGGGGCTGGAACTAGATGATCTTAAGGTCCTTTCCAACCCTAACTATTCTATGATAAATCAAAGTTTGAAAGTGTACCTGGTGTGGTATACTTTCTACAATTCAGAGATCTTACATGTCTGTTTCATTAATATGTCATCAGGAAAAATTGCCCTAATTAAAATTATAACAGCGAATGTAGAAGGATTCAAGATTAACTGAAGGAAAAAAAAACGTTTTAAAGTCTTCATTGATTCTTCTCCACTACTTTTCTTGTTCTGTGGTTACAGAGGTGTGAAGATGGGATGTTATTAGGAGGAGATGCTATTTACGTCAGGATTTCATATCCACTTTTTCAGACACAAAGAACTTGTAAAACAAAGATGCAAATGTGAGATGAGTCACGGCCTTAAATTCAGTTCAGGTAAGCAGGAAAAGTCAACAACCTACCAAAACACTGAACTCTCAGTTGCTCAGCTGTCCAGATGGAGTTTACACTATTGTGCAGACAGGGCACACAGCCTTAAGACGGATTTAAAAAATCACAGTGGTTATTGCTTGGATTTATTTGGTGTGATCGCTAAAGTTTTCCCGAGTCAGCAGCCAAAAATAGGCTTATTCTTGCACCCATTGGAGGAACCAATTCTGTTTCATACAAATACCCTTTCCATTTCAAGGAAATGCTAATTCCATTTAAAGACTAAATGAATTCCTCACCATTCAAAATTCTGTTTGTCCATGACCAGAGAATACTCACAGGAAATAGGCTTAATTAATAGTAATTCAGGACTGTCACACAGTTTGCTGCCCTGAAAGAATGAAGCAAAGTCAGCTGAAACAAAAATAAGTATTTCAGACCCAACAAGAAGATATAAACATTAAAGCTCTGTTATTAGAAAGCACAAAACCTCATTTTCTCAGCGTTTAAACTTAGCATTTTGTGGTTGCTATGCTGCCATCTCTGTATCTACTTTGAACCATAGCTAAAAAAGCCTTTTCTGAAGAAAAAAACAGGCCTGAGCTAAACTGGAAACCAATGTGAGACCATCCTGTAAAGTTTCTCTGATGATGTTCTCTAGTGGGTAAAACTTGATACTCAAAAATATTTGAATTGACCAGTCTGAAGAACCAACTATCACTTTCCTCCCAGCCTGCTGGACTATGTTTGGTTTTCCAACATTTTTAACATATAGTATCTTTTATTAGGCGTATAGCATCAGTGTTAACATTATTTGTTTCAGAATATAAGTAAGCTGGAGATACTAATTAACAGTAATAGCTGTTATTCCCTTTAATATACATGAAAACAGATCTAACTCTCACTAGAAAAATATGTTTGTGTAATAGCTAAAAAATGGCCTGTGTTCAGAGGATATATCACAAGAGTGCTAGGATGGTACTCTGGTATTCAGAAAGCAGAAAGTCAATACTGTCAAATGGTCTAAAGATATTTCACAGCTTTAATAAACATATTGGTGAGATAAGAAATGTGGGAAAGAAAGAGTAGCCTTTGGTAAGCTGTGAGCATAAAATTGTCATGATAGTTTTCTTTCAAGGACACATTTCCAATGACCGGTTTAGGGAAAATAATAAAGGTAACATTAAAACATAAAGGGAGTCACTTGTGGAATGATCAAAATTCTGCATAAAGGATAAAAGGTGTTAAAAGAGTTGAGTGCTGCAGCTGAAGAAGACTTAGAGGGAAAGGGGATAAAGCTCATAATGAACGGTTGCTCATCTCTGGTCTGGTTCAGGTCAGGAAGCATGGCACAGCTTCAGCAGTGGGGGCACTCTGCCGGCTTATGATGACCTGCTCTCTTCTAGAGCCCTGGGGCTTAACCATGGGCTCAAGCTGTAACATAGGCAAAGAAATACTATTGCTTAAGTCTTGTGCAGCTAAATGCAGAAAGTGTGAAGCAATATTATGTAATTCCTAATGGCAAAGTGTAGACAGGATCACCTCATATGCCTTATTGCATCTCCATATTGATTGTTTCTATGAAGTGAAAATAAATACTGATAGATGTATCTCACTGCTCTCAAAACACTTGAAAAGAATCATTCCTAAAGGAGGAATATTAATTAGTCATACTGAAAGTCCTTTCTCCTTTTCTTTCCCCTTTTACACACCTGTGTGTATTCACACATGCTTGAATTTGGGGTTGTTAATGCCTCTTTATGCCTTTGAACGTCTTCTCCTATGTAAGTCCTCAGTTTGTGAAGTGTGTTTGCTGTTTATCATATGGGTGTCACTTCCATGCCTCCATATTGAATCAATAAGGAAAGGATGTGTCTATAAATACCTAACTATAGTAACAATAAAGATAGTGAGGAATTATCAAGTACTTAAAAGATATAATGGACTAAAACTAAAAAAATGTAAATTCATTTTATGCATTAGGAGAAAAAGGAATTCTTAAGGGAAGGTCAGTCCTACAATGTGATAACTTATATAGAGAAAGTTCATCATCACTGCAGAGGTGACAGTGTGAGTATTAGATACTCTATGTGAGAAAGTACAGAGGTATAGAAAAATAAAGCTGCAGTAAATATTTTGTAGAAAACATTAATGCACTGATGAGCAGCCAAAGGGGAGAGCCCAGTATTTCTTTTCCATACTTTTACTATGTAAGATTCTACTTTTATGACACTAGCAGTTGTTAATAGCAACGTGAAGGGAGGCAGAACAAGATGATCTAAGAGGCCCCTTTCAGCTTTACCATCTACAGAATTCATTCCTCTCCTTGGCACTGGATTGAACTCACCCTTGTCTGATTTATATATCCAAAGTTTTTATTTTAATGCTCTTGCATGCAGGGGAAAAATATTACAGTCTGATAGGAACTTTAAAAAGTTGTTTGCCATGTGAAGAAGTACATTCTTACTGTTGTCACCAGGTATTGCTTATTTTCTGCCTACTCACCAGAATTACATTAAACACTCAGTAATGCTAACACGAGTAATAAATTATTATCCTGTGGTGCAATATATGCTGTGCAAAGCCTTTTTGCCACCATAAAGATTACTTCCTGTACTGTCAGATTTCTATACTGTAGGATTACAAGGATTTATTTTACTGAGAAGAAAAAGCTGTCTGCTGATAAGAACATGTATCAAAAATATGCAAAAATGCTCCCTTTATATTTGGCTAAGACAGAGACTACATTCTTCTTTTGCATCCTAATTTGGAGACCCAAAAGATATATAGGTGCTAGTGCAGAGAGCTCCTCACCAACCTGTTTTCCTTGCACTCAACCACACAGGGCAATCATCTACTTCCATTCATAAAAGGCAACGAGAAGGGGAGTAATTTTTCTGCAGGAACCAGAGCGTGCTTTGGACTAAGATTGGTGTGCAGTCTTGGGTATTTGCTCATTTCTGGAAAACTGAAACAGGAATAAAATATGGCCTTTCTCTTTTACTCGTAATATGCACACTGAGATGAAAGAAGAGAGTGGGAGGTGGAATAGGCAGTGTGTTCCTCTGCCTTTTCTTTAACAGCTTTATGGCGCACATGCACTTCTCAAGGGTGAATTCCTTACCCAGAAATTAACAGAAACCATTTTCCTGGGGGATAAGAGGTATCCTTTCTAACTCAGATCTGATCTAACTCAGTATAAAGGACTAAATGAAATGGACCCTTTTCCTGTTCTTCCGCTGCTAAAATTGCCATATCTGGGAAAAGTGGAGTTTCAGTTACAAGGGGAGGCATATCATCAGATGTTCTAAGTGATAATAGCTTCATTGACTATACTTGCTGAAAAAGAAGGATGTGCCCAGGGATTTTGATTTTTCCAGACTTTCCCCTAGGACAATAAGCATCAGTTATTTGCCCAGTGCAAATAAATACATCCAAGATGTTCGATTTCTAGCAACTACAAGGCAGCAGGTGTGGGTAAATGTTATTTCCTGTTTATTTCTCGATTTCAGTCCTTATTTTTCCCAGAACTATCTTTTGTGCTTTGTTTTCCTCAGTGATACGCAGTATTTTGTAAGCTTTATTTGCACAAAGCAAACCAGACTCTCTTCTACTTTGTAACATCAATATACCTCTCTCCCCTTTTAAAATTTGATAGTCAAGATTGTACACGATACAGAATTTGTGAGGTCCTTGCAAAGTTATCTTATATCTTATCTCTTTATCTATCCCTATCTAGTTCTTAAACTCTCTGTTGTCTTGTTACTTCACTACACATTGCTGTCAGGTTTATGCAGGCTTCTCAGATTTCTTCCCAAGCATCCCATAGAAAAACTCAGACACATACACCTCAGTCTTAATTTCTTCTGTCACTGACTAAACATCGATACTTGGGAGCCCTTTTTCATTTTTTCTTTTTCCCCAATTTTCGACACCAGGTTGTAGTGGTGCTGGGTTTCAGGTGACCCAATTGCTTTCTGACCTCTCAGTCCTCATGTTCTAACCTCCCTTTCACCTCTTCTAAAGCCCTTAATGGGCCCTTCAGACAGGTGATCTCATTACACCTTCTGTATATAATTATACCTTGAGGTTTCTCTGGAAAGAAAGCTACTACTTGCTTGGTGCTCTTGATGAAAGTACCTTCCTGCCTAGAGCAAGGTATAGGTAATTGATTAGGAGAAATATACTGCCACAGACAGGGATGCTGCTATGCTTGCTGGAAGAGGCTACATGCGAATAAGCTTCTTCTCCCTGGAAGCCAGGCTCTTCTCATTTGGAGACTCTGGTGTTTAGGGTTTAAGAAATATAGGCACTGGTCAAGAGAAATCATGAAATAATGGAATATAGATGAGGGATGAATGAAGAAGGTGCCAGGTCTGCATTGCAACAGAAGTGGAAGCAGGCACATTGTGGAGCCTTTTCAGTAAGATACACATTTAAAGGCATAGCAGATTCAGTAAATTGCATTTGTAATCTGTAATTTTACAATGTATTGAAAGTCTCATTTTCTGAACTAGCAAATTTCAAATGGAATATCAACTATCCTGTTTCACTGCTTTTCATGTGAATTTGTTCTGAGACCACCAGCTTTTCTCTCGCCACTGATAATAGTTAGGAACTATCAATACAATATCTGTGACTAAACGACCACACCATTGGCTAAAACATTATTACAGTCAGCTGCATTATATGTGATGCTAGCACGCTACATTAAGCGGCAGCTGCCACTCCAATCCCATTGTTGATCAGAACCTGAGGACTGTCAGTGCTTTCTTTGCATTACAACAGCTGCAAGCAGAGCTGCAGAGGCAACAAATTTTCCCCTGTGAGCTACAGTCATGCTCAACAGCCAATTAAGACTTCAGTATTTGTGTCAGAGGAGGGTCAGAACTTCAACATGAGCTGAACCCAAGTTTTGCAGCTACTTCTGGTCTTAAATCCTAGATCAGAGAGAGCAAAAACCTAAAGGAGATGGGAATACAAAGATACTCTCTCGCCAGTTGTTCCCACCCTCATCTTTTCCCCAGAAATGAGGAGCCTAAGAAAATCACATTGTGTTCTTCTTTGTAGAGAGCCTAGGTGTTGCTCAGACCCTGCAGCTCTTCCTTTTGTCCTCTGCTGCTGGGTTATTCTTCCCTGAGCTGAAAAGCCTGGCTCAGGTGCCAGCACATACAACAGCTGAAGGCAGCCCACTCATTCAGACTATATGCAGGTCAGAAAACTTGCCCAAATGTCCACATTGACATTATGAGGGATTTAAAGGGAGCAGATATGACATCTTATATATATACACATGTTCCTTAACTGTAGTCACTATAGTAGGTGTAAATTGCCTACATTTTCAGAACACTTTCTTGTTTCCATTGACATGTCAGTGAATTTCTGACAGTTTTCTTAAGCACGATAATTTTGCAAAAAAAAGGCAACCAAACCAAAACTCCTTCAAGGGAACTTGCATATCAAATGCAACCTGGTATTTAAAAATCCATTTGGCCTTTATCATTCTTTTTGTTCTCTGCCACAGTGTCTGTCCTGAGAGCAACAGCCAAATTAAGCAGCAATCTTAGTTAATGCAACTAATGCCTGATTTAATCATATTATATATTATCACCCCCTTTAATTTTATACCACTTCCCTCTAGGCTGAAGCTGAATATCTTGTTTGTAAGTTCAGATTTGGTTCTGAAATGAGCTTACAGGTCTTGAAGACTTTTCTTTCACTGCTCCTCAAAAGTCTTGCTCTGTCAGCCTGCCTTCACCACTAACACATATGACAAGGTTTTAATATTTTGTTGCTATGCCCCACTTTATTTTATTCCACATTGCATTACAAGATCCTAGATCAGGCCCATAGAGTTTCGAAAATTCTTTTGAATCTCATGAGCTGTTCCAATTTTTCTTTGTAATATCTTTCAGTCAATTAGACCAAAATTAATGAAATAAAAATCTCTTCATTACAATGATCTCAGCAAGCAACAGCAAACAAAGAATGAAAAATCTCCAGCACTATGAGGGCATCCTGAAGTCCAAACATACACCCTTTTATAAATATGGAGAGAATGCTAAGAGCTAATGATACATCAGACACAGAAAGCAGACACCAGCAGGGAAAATTTTTACCTGCATTATTCCAACAGAGCTTTTGAAAATAATTATGCCTTTTTTATAATGTGCAATTTTAACTGTGCAATTCCAAGTATGAAATCACTAATTAAAATGTATTCACAGCATGGTTATTTCTTGAAATGAAATAGTTGGGGCAGGCACAGAAGACTCTTGAGGCTACATTAGCCTTTCACCTATCAATAAAGTACAATGGAGATACAGGTAAAAAAGAAAGATCACGATTCCAAATTATTCTACTTTACTTGCATGTTTGAAGAGTTATGGGTGAGAGACTTGGGGTTTATTACCATACAACAAAACTGTTTCATGATATTTCACCTTTCCAACAGCTCTCCAGAAGCATGTTCATTTCAGAAGTCTCAGAAGGAGGGAAAGAATTGCAGGGAAAATGGTAGAAAGATTGTTGAAAAACATTAAGCTGAGAAGCTGCTGCTGTCCCAGATGTGAAAAGGAGCAGTTGCCTTGAAAGCTGCTGCAACACATCATCTGGGTATGTTCCTTGTCTGAGCAAAGCATGTGCTTGCAAGTGGGAAACAAAGTAAGTGGGAAAGTGGAGGGAGCATAGATACTAGTGAAGCCCCTCTGATAGATGAATGTATGCTTAGAGATATCACATACGATTTCCTGTTACAGCTCTGGTAGATATGAACCTTGGACTTCTACCTTTATTGTAGAAATCTGTCATCAGAATTGATGGAGAGCATTTTATGTGCCTCAGCCTCCATCACCAAGTTCTTTTGTATTTGATCCAACTGTATCAGTTCATCTTGTGGGATTATGAGCTAAGCAATGAGCATTTGTCAAAACAAAGTGTTTAAAGCAATACAGAACAGTCACTGTAATTAAATTTGGAGTTGCGAATATGAGTATCAGGACTCTGCTTTTCCAAGAACTTGCATATAATCAGCAAACAACCTTTATCATAAGTGCCTAATGTTTGAACAAAACATTCTTTGTGTTGAATATTGGTTGCTCATGAATAATCTGAAGCCAAGCAATTAAACACTTTATTCATAAATAAGGCAGAATACCAAATATCTAACTTCAAATTTTGCTCCTTCATATCTTTAGCAAAGAGCCTGAAATTATTACAGAGCCATGCTGCATTTTCTCAGTTGTGTAACTTGCCACAGAAATCCAGGTGGTAGCTGGATTTCAGTCTGCATGTGATGAAAGAGATAAATTTAGGTGTCCAGAGTAGGTTGGAATGTGATTTATCCCGTAAAGAAACATATTTAATGTGGGTGCTGACAGAAATACTAATACAATTGATGCTGCCAACCTACCACCCAACAAAACCAACCTGAAAAACATACAAGGAACAAACCTACTGCTTTCACTCATTTGAGGGAATGGATCTTGTTATTACTAAGATACTAAGGCTCAGAGGAAAAAAATAGCAGATGTGTTTGATTTTGATTTTATATGTGTGGGTCTAAAGATGTTGGTTAAACAACATAACCTTCCACACAAGATGTTTGAGAAAGGAATGTCCTGTTATTTAGTCTCTGGCATAGAAACATGCACAATGTATAAAGTTCCCAAATGTCAAGTTGAAGGTGTTGAGGTACATTCATTTTAGAAGCTCAGAGGAGGCCTGGCATCAAAATCATAAATAAGTTATAATAACAGAGTCATTTATACCGAGGTGGAAAGAATGATTATCCAGCATTTTTCATGGATGTTAGTCTATAGTATGTTCTCATCTAGCAGGTTCAGTGGTTCAGCATTTAAGGTTGTGGACTCAACCCTTCCCTTATTCATTGATTCCAGTGCATTACTTGCCTTCAAAAGTTCTGCCAAGTTTACATAGAAATTACTTGCTATAATGTTTAATTAGAAAATTTAATCTAATTTGCAAATGTAAGCCAGGGATTTCTTTATCAGGATGGAGAAATATTGTCAGGTACATTCTTTCAGAGATTTAAAGCTAGTCTAGTTGATCTGTGGAAATAACATGGGTTTTTTTAAGTGAGCTCAAAAGCAGTTGAAATACCTTCAAAATTATACTGGTTTTTTTTTTTTTTTTTTTTTTTTTTTGCAACCCACTAGAACTGGAAACTTACTGCCTACTAAGACTACTGCTACACCTGCCTGACATGCAGGAGCTGGCCTTCGCTTACCCCAGGCCATATGTTTTGGCTTGAAATTCAACATAACAGCACTTCCATTTGAAAATCTTTATTTCATGAGGATTTTTGCCTGACAATTGATTTATTTATTTATTTAAGTCTGAATCATGCTTTATTTGTTTAATTAGCACATATTTTAATTTCAGAAAAATGTGTGTGTACACCAACTAGTTTTTCAGTCCCCCAAAATGGAACAGCATTTACACATAATGATGCTTGTCTATTTGTTGAATTGATTGTCTAAAATTTAAGCTTTTTCCTAGGCATTGGTACATTTTTCTCCCATCTATTTCTGTGCCGGGGCCTGGAGTACATCTACCCATGAGGAGAGATTGGCTGTAGGGCTTGGGGCCAGCTCAGCGCCATGGTTTGCCTGTCCCACAGATGTGTGTGTGGGGAGAGTGTTGTGGGTAACAAGGCTAGTAGGCGAGTAGGCTTTGTTGTCTTGATAAACAACCAGCCCCACATCATTGCCAGAAAGAAGTCCTTGTCTGTCCAGTATGAAGCATTTGAACTCAAAAAAAGTCCTTTTAACTTTTGAACTTTTTAGAGCTCATGAACTTTACTCGTGAAGGGCTGAGGCAATGCAATTCAATTCTCTGATGATTTTCTTTTCAGTCATAGACATGAATCACAACCACAAATATTAGATCAGGGCATCGACTTTAGAAGTTGAATGCAGCCACAAGTGAGAAATAATAGATCAAATTCTATAGTTCACAGATTTTTTATGAGGGTAAATTTAAAGACAAAAGGGAACAAGGACAAAGGAAGATCTAGGGCAAACCTGTGGGCTTCAAATTTCTCAGAAGGATTCAGAACTATTTCTCCTGTTTGCATGCTGACAGTGTATATAATGGAAGGTAGATCTGATTTAATGTGGCTAAAATTACACTGTTTAGAGAAGATCAGTTTCACAACAATTTCAGTTGTTGATCAGGAAATTAGATCTTGTTGCTAAACATCAAATGCTTTTATGTCCTGAAAAGTACTAAAACATTTCAACCTCCCCCAAGATCTTTAATTATAAATAGGATGTAAAAACTTTTAAGCAAATTCCTAACATTTTAATTGCACATTTAAGGTTTAATTGCAGGAATACAAACAGAGAAGTTAGAATGTTGGTTCACACTGCCTGTGTGAACACTCGCTCAGTAGTAAATGTGAAGTTGTGTATACCATTCTGGGAAACCTTATTGCTTGTGAGATCAAAACAAAGTATGATCTGATCCAGTAATTCTTATATGAAAGCAAAATCATAAAATACATAAAAACCTTTTGTTATAAACAGAACTTAAAGCACCATGTTTCCAACTGCTGTAATTTATTAAAAGTGGGAATTAATGAGAAAAATTTCAAGAATAGTTTCTGCTTATCCATGTTTACTATGTAAAACTTGGAGCCTTTTCACCTTGGAGCTAAAGGAGAGGAAGGTGTTAGAGGATATTTAGAAGAATGGCTTTGCAGGAGGCTCTGAAGTGACCTCTATTGCAGTAGAGTCACACCTGCATACTAACAAAAGCTGTCACCATTACAGATTGGCTTCACAATTTTCTCTGCAGAAATTGTCCTTAATACTAAAAGGAAATACAAAGAGGTGATAACCCATCCAAAGGAACAGATTGAGGGCAGGGTAATAATAAAACACTCTTATGAAGAACACTCTTAAACTTTGGGTTTTTACTTACATAGATGGTCTGGCTCCAGATGTGGAAAACTGGTAACACATATTCTGTTGTTCAGGAAAATGTAGAATTAATATTGTTATAATTGGCAAGAATGATAGGTTTTCTTACTTATGTCAGGGTACTACTGGAGAAAAACCCAGCGTTGGACTGTCCTGCGTTCACCTGTAGCAGTTATTTTTCTCCTTTTTGGTGGCTGATGCAGTGCTGTGTATTTGGCTTTAGTCTGAGAACAGTGCTGATAACACACCAATGGTTTTAGTTGTTGCTAAGTAGTGTTTACCCTGATCAAGGACTTTTCTGTCTCTCACACTCTGTCAGTGAGGAGGGGCACAAGGAGCTGTGAGGGAGCAGAGACAGGACACCTGACCCAAACCAACTGAAAGGGTATTCCATACCACAGCACATCATGCCCAATATGTAAATGAGAGGGAGTTACTTGGAAGGCCCAGATTGCTGCTTGTGTTGGGCTGGGTATCGGTCAGCGGGTAGTGATCAATTGTATTGTGCATCACTTTTGTTTATTGGGTTTTTTTTTCCTTCCCTTTTTAGCTTTATATTCTCTCCCCTTGATATTTCCCTTATCATTAGTATTATTGGTAGTAGTAGTAGTTTTGTATGGTACCTTATTTATTGGACTGTCTTCATCTCAACCCATGGGATTTATATTCTTTCAGTTCTCCTTCCCACCCTACCGGGAGCAGGGGGGAGGAAGAACAGGGAGAGTGAGAGAGCATCTGCATGGTTCTGAATTACTGGCTGAGCTTAAACCATGACACAAATATTCCCTGGATTTCCTATTAGTGGTGTAGTGCACTAACTTTGTGATCAACATTGGGTGTTTTACTTCAAAGAGAGAGAGTGGCTTGTTATTTTCTGACAGCTAGCAGAATTACTGCTGTAGCTTGAGGTGCTGATAGAGACAAACTCATTCCTGTGACTGTCCCATGATATTTAAGCTATTTATGTAGTTTCCTGGACTTTGTTACAGAAAAAAACATGTGGAATGTTGTTGCAGGTCCTAAATCAGAGAATCATAGAATAGCTAGGATTGGAAAGGACCTTAAGGTCATCTAGTTCCAATCCCCCTGCCATGGGCAGGGACACCTCCCACTAAACCATGTCACTCAAGGCTATGTGCAACACAGTCTTGAACACCGCCAGGGATGAAGCATTCACAACTTTCTGGGCAACCCATTCCAATGCCTCACCACCCTTACACTAAAGAATTTCTTCCTCAGATCCAATCTAAACTTCCCCTGTTTAAGTTTGAACCCATTACCCTTTGTCCTGTCACTACTGTCCCTCATGAAGAGTCCCTCCCCAGCATCCCTATAGGCCCCCTTCAGATATTGGTGCTCCAGTCCCCTGATCATTCTCATCGCCCTCGTCTGGACTTCTTCCAACAGTTCCATGTCTTTTTTATGTTGAGGACACCAGAACTGCACACAATATTCCAAGTGAGGTCTCACGATAAACTACAGACATTTGTTTTAAACAAAATACAAATTTCTGGTTTTGTGCAAAAAAAAAATGGAGAGAGAGAAAAAAAGTCATACTGCTTGATGGCCAGGTATGGTTATAAAGCAAGCTATTTTCTTTCTAATTTCTCAAATTACTTTTCCAAGGAAAAATTAAGAATTTTTTATATTTGCTTTTGTGTTAAAAGATAAAATTTGGCAACTAAAACCAAAATAAATACGGGGAATTTTCATTTGTCTTAAAGAATCTCAAAATTTTAACACAAAACATAAAAAAAAAAAGGTATCTTTGGTAAATCTTTAGTTAGCAAAATCCCAGGTTCATTTTCTTCATATTTTTTCCTAGAAAGTGCAAACCCCTAAAATTTCTAAAAATATCTTACAACACTTTGTCTCATGCAGAACACTGGAAATAATACAATTATTTTTCCAAGGCAGTAAAGTATAATTACAGATCTTTTAATCTATGAAGAATTTATATTTTTCTGAGAGAATATTCATAGGTATTTCATTGAAGCAGTGTGAAAGAGGAGATGTTTTTATTTAGTGGTCTAGGCATATAACTTAAAAGTTAAAAAAAAATCAGGACATATCATTTAAACAACTCACTGAGGCACCTACCTTTATTATCTCACTTAACTCAGAGTTGACCTTTTGGGGTCCTGCCAAAATATTTGTGGCACTTAGCAGAATGCTGTTCACTTCGTCTGTTTGACTTTTTACTTTCTCATGTTGTTTCTACAGAAAATAAGACAAGATGAGATCACATCCAATACTGTCTCTATTGCTAGGACAGTGTTACCATTTTTATTAAATTTATTGAAATTAATCCAAAAGACAAGGTGATGAACTGAATAGATTTTTAGACAAATTTGAAGTCTAAATTTTTCCCAGACATCTCTAATAGCTGCATAATGTGACTTTTTGCATTTTCTTGTCTTTGTGAAAGTTATGTTGGATATGTTAAAAAATTAATTTAATTTTCTATTACAGCATGAACAATTATTGGAATGAAGCATTATTCTCTGCACTGCCAGGAGAGACAAATTAAATGTGGATTTATTCATAGTGGTCTGGAGACTAGTTTTTGATCTGGAAGTTTTTTAAAACCTATGGTACAAAGATCAGTCCATTTGAATCCATTTTCAGCCTCCCACAGCTCAGCTCTATAATGGCCGAACCGAGCACGAATGTCTGGCGTCT
>JASTZW010075886.1:0-13077 GCA_032466295.1 Forpus passerinus | reverse complement strand
CTGAGGCACTGGCACAGGGTGCCCAGAGAAGCTGTGGCTGCCCCATCCCTGGCAGTGTTCAAGGCCAGGTTGGACACGGATTGGAGCAACCTGCTCCAGGAGAAGGTGTCCCTGCCCATGGCAGGGGCTTGGAGCTGGCCCTTTCCTATCCCAACCTATGATTCTATGATTCTATGAAAACTGAGCCATACATCATCTATCTTAAAGGGAAATTTTGCATGAAAAACTCAGGTTTTACTTCCTTTCTACCAGTTTATTGCCAATTACAGGTTATCTATGTCTTAAGCTCTGGAGTCTTTTATAAAAACAGCACAAGTCTTGGTTGTAAAGGAGCTCATGGTATTTTTCTCATTGTTATCACAAACTGCCCTCCATCTGCTAAGTTAAACTTTCAACTCCTCCAGAATCCAAGATGTTTCTCCCCCTCTGTGTGCCCAAACAGTGACTTCCTGGGTTGATTCAAATAAAGAATGTCATTTTATGAGAACAAATTAAATCACACCTAAAAACCCCAGAATACACTAGGGAAAGGCATATTTGCTGGGTTTGAAACACCCAATAGAAAGAATTGCAAGTTTCTGTCATATGAAGCGATTTAGTTATCCATGTTGTGAATAAATAACTGGCCTGCATCATTCGGAAAAACATCCATTGGACCATGGAGCACAAACTTCCAGGAGACAAGCACCTATGCATACACACATTCAAGAACTGCATGGCATAGCCAGCTTTTGCTTACCAGTCTTGTGTTCTCCAGTGCATAAAGTGACACATATGCACAGTTCTCCACTGTGCATAAAGTGCGAAGCATAAAATGACACACAGTAACTAAGGTTTGATTTTCTGTCCAAGGCAAAAACTGCCCTGTTGTTGTTGTTGGCAGTTAATGGTAAAACTGGAATATCTGTGGAACTTCAGTCTTGCAGTTTGCTTTTCCCCTTCCCATTTCTTATCATTTTAATTTTTCCATTACTTTATGCAATTAATTGTCTTTTGTATCAGCACAGCTGAAATTTGGCATTTATGTGAGATGTTTTTTCTTTCATTATCTGAAATACGACAGTAAGTTGTCTTCCTTCAAATAAATAGAGTTTGCACACTGTCGTTTTCATATCTACTCCATCTTAACTAAGGTGGAAAGAGATGGTGAGGAACTTAGTATGCCCACACAGAGCCACGTGTTTAGATGAAGGTGCAGTTCAATATTTATAATTGCATTCTTTAGATTCTCCTCCCCATTCCCCCGGATTGGGAAAGAAAGAGAGGGGAGTGAGTGAGAGAGCGGCTGCATGAGTTTGAGAGCCTCAAACCACGACACGTGGCTTTGAAAAAGGATGGAACACGACCCAGTGCTTGTTTCACAGGGTGGAAAAACCCACTGGGAACCCTGCTTGTTCTGAAGAGGTAGAAGAGAAGCTAGTCAATGTATGTGCCACCCTGCAGAGAAAGGAGGTCTTTGTTGCTGGGGTAAAGATTTTCTGTGGGTCTCAGACTGGCACGGCAGAGGTAGGAGTTACTTTTTTTCCATGTGCATGACGTTGAGTTGAAATGTTGAGATTCAAGCGTGTTGCTTGCCTTAGAAACACGACAGTGTGTGAAACTCAGAGTTCCTTAGGTCATGAGAAGTTGTTGCCCAACATGAAAGATAGATGAAAAGTATATAAACCCAAGAGATTGGTAGTGCCTTTATGGGGATTATGCAGTAGAGACATTATTATGAAGCTTAAAGTTTACTCTTACTGTATTACAGAACCCTCTCTGGCTTGTGTTGGAAGGGACCTTAAAGCTCATCCAGTTCCAACCCCCTGCCACAGGCAGGGACACCTTCCACTAGGCGAGGTTGCTCCAATCCTCATGCAACCTGGCCTCAAATACACTCGTGATTTGCTAGTTGGTCTCCTTAGAGAGAAGGGCTCTTTCAGGTGCATTTTCAGAAAAAGAGTTCATTTGTGTGTGTAAATATAAAATCTCCAGTCATAAAATTCATGCGATTCTCTTCTTCCAGCCAGTATATTCTTGCTGTGCTGGGAGAAGTCTTGTGTCTGGGCACAGCAGGGCTTGTTTGACCTTTCAGGCACCTGGGTTGTAGCACTTGGTCACTTCCTATGTTTCTTTTTTCAGAGATTTGCCTGAGCTGAGGCAGTTATTTCCCTTAATGTGCCAGTGGAAGTCACTGGCATGGGAGACTATGGTCCAGATGGCTGTTTATTAGAGGAGGTAGGAATGTTGCAAATGGGAATAATAAATCCAAGCCTTTCCGGGGTTGTGAAAGCTGTTGTCTTGTATTTCCCTCCAGTTATCCTGGAAATCCCCAAAGCCGTGTGTTGAAATTTCCTTTCCTTCCATGGAAGCAAGCACGGTCCATCAACCCTTGGCAACCAATAGCTAAATGGTGAAAGTGCTGAGGAAAGGCTCGTGTAGGACATGTGATGCTGTGTGGCTTCGTACAAGCCAGTTCTGTAACCGCTGTGTGAGTAATGGACAGCGGCTGCAGCAGAGCCCCTGTTCTGTCTATGAGAGTTTACCCCTGGGAGGGGTTAAAAACTGGAGGAAGTAGATGGTGATCCTTCTGCAGCTTTTAGACCTACAGAGGTCTTGTGAACAGTATTTCCAGTAGGGAATCCTTGGTGGATTTTTCTTCTGTCAATATTGACAGTTGCTCTTTTAATCTCTGAGAGACGTTGTTGCTGCAAGAGTCTGTTCGGGAAGCTGTTGATTTGGGTGGGGAAGGTAGGTGTCCCGTTCTGTTTTACCACCCCCTTAATCAGGGGAAAGAAAGCTTGTTCTCTTTTGGTTAATTTCAGATGGCTTTGTAGGGGGGATAGCCATCCACCGCTGTTGGGAATATCACCTGCAGCATCCCACACCAGAAGCTATTGAGGCAGTTAGGAAAAATCATCTTTTGCTTTCTTTCAGGTGCCCACATGTTCCAGCTCTCTTCCTGAAGTGCTCAGAAAAATGGAGTGATCTTTTCTCTTGTGTTCTGTTTCTGTTCTTACACAACCAGCAGGAGCATCTGTGCGTTCTTGGTGGCTACATACACAGACGGGCAGCCAACTGAGAGCGCAGCCTGGTTCTGTAGGTGGTTAGAAGAGGCTGCGAACGACTTTTGCTTTGGGAAAGGTTATCTGAAGGGCCCGAGATATGCTGTGTTTGGCTTGGGAAACTCTATGTATATTGATCATTACACCACAGTAAGTATCCGCTGTGCCCCTTTCTTTGGTTTCAGCTCCTCTGAAAGGCTGACCTACCTTAAATGCTACGTACCTGCCCATTACTGGTAGTTTGTGTGAGAATTGGCCCAGAAAGCCAATGGCATCATGGGCTGCATCCAAAAGAGCGTGGCCAGCAGGTTGAGGGAGGAGGTTGTCCTCCTCTCCTCTGACCCCCCCCCTCTGTTGCATCCAGCTCTGGGGCAACAACATGTTTGATGTTGAGCTGTTGGATTGAGGCGCAGAGGTGCTTCCTGGGCTGGAGCAGCTCTGCTCTGGAGCCAGTAACTCCTCTGCATACAGGAGATGGAATAGCAGGTTCTGCCTGTGCAATGTGGTTAATTAGCAGCAACTTAGGGTCCAGCTTTGATCTCTTCTGCTGGCAGGTATTGTCTGTAGTGAGACTCAGTGGTGGATAAGACAGATATGCAGTCACAAATGCTCAGAATTCCTTGTTGTCCTGCTTCTTATAGTCTGTCAGAGTGAAGCTGTGGAGTTTTAGCTAATAAATGTTTCCTCGCATCTCTGCAGGTGATCTTAGTTCAATTTTGCAACCGTCTCCTGTTGCCTGACCTGATGGAAGTCATGGCCGAGTTCTGTTCTACTGCTTTCTACCCTGTGCTTCACTGCACTTCACAAAGTATCATCAAAGGGCTCGAGACAGATGCTGGGTTCTTGCAGTCATTTGGTCAGGCAGATGAATTCAGTAGATGAAGGTGAATGCCAGAAGCTCTTTTTCCTGTCACTTGTAGCTATTCTACTTAGGAACTACTCCCAGGGAGCTACTGTCCCTTGAGGAAGGCGTGGAGTTTCAAAGAGCTTCTGAAGGTGTAGGTGCACAGTTAAAGGTGATGGTGCCATTTGCACACTGAGTGAGCACAAAAATTGGCATGTGGTTGGGTGGCAACAGGAAATCATTCAAATATATAAAATGGTGGCTGATACAAAAGTAAATGCCGCACTTGGTTTACCAAATGATATACTATGTGGTGGTATCTACCTCAGAACTGCTAAAAGCCAGCCCTTTGCTGAGTAATTCAACTTTTGGAGCTTGATGCAGGGGATGGAGTTGCAGATGATGCTGGTCGGGGTCCTGAGCTGGAGCCAAACCTTGGTGTGAGTGCAGGTAATCCCTGGGGTTTCATGAGGGTTAGGGTTTCATGCACCAGGAGAAGGCGGTGGTGGTTCTTAGTGACTTTAGTACCTAAGTGGACTTGTACAGTTGTGACACGTTTTCCCTGTCCCCCAGAGTTACTCCCCTGAAATGTATTTATCAGATCACATGTGAGCTCTAATGGGTGTGTTTGTGGCCTGCAGGACTGCTGTTAATGACAAGGACACCATTTCTTCAGGCAGATTATTTCCCACAGCTGGGAGATTGTGGTAAACTGGAAAGAGAGATCAATCTGCCCTTGTTCCCAGGGAATGAAATGCCTTGGTTATCCTTTGTGTTTATAAACTGCAGGTATGAGTAATAGTGATGATAATACCCTACTTTTCTGTTGAGGGGCTGGGAAGCAGTCAAAGGGGCATTATTCCCTTGACACAGTTTTGAGATTAATGTTCTTGATTTCCCAAACACGAGACAAGATATGGCCAAGAAGTTTGTTTCCTTCTGTGTGCATTTGCCACGGAGGATGTTTCCTGATCCCCTTTGGCACTCTCCCCTTGGGAAGGTGTTCACCAGCACTGCGACTTGTCCATCACTCTCTTTGTGAGCACGTGAGGGCTGTGCAAGACCAAACCTTGCTCATACTGGATGAAGAAACTTCTGGTGAAGTTCTATTTGAAATGAGGCAGTGAGTGTTAAGATATAAGGTGCTAAGGTATAAGGCTTACAGAAAAAGAGCTGTCTGCAACTCTGAGTTGCAGGCAGAAACTCCTTGGAGTCTACAAGAATGGTTCACTGTGTTTTCAGCTACCTGCCTGAGGCCGGGGTACTTAACTGTCAGATTTAAACTCAACTAAAACTGATGTACATGTTTGGAGGCTCCCAAAACTTCCTGGAACTTTTACTGTGTGAATGATTCCTATAGGAACACTGTGCTTCTATCTGCAGCAGCTCATTTGGCTGGGCTGGGCTTTGACCTCTGCTGCCGTGGCTCTGGCTTCAGTGTGAGCCTATGTTTTAAACCAAGCTTTGATAAGTATCCTTTCACTGCCTGACAGCTACTTCTAGCATTAAAATCCGGATTGGTCAGAGGGACACTTCACCCTTTCCTTCAAATCTTTCTTCCCTAAATCTTGTCCATTGAAAAGGATTCTAATTCATGAATCACATTACAAGAGCTCTGGAGGCTTGCCTTTGCTGGGTAGGACTTGGAAGTCCCTGATAAATGAGGGCGGAAAAAAGAGAAGTTACTTTAAAGGAAAACTCAGGCTGGACCCTGTGCTTGGCACATGGTGTGGTACTGCTCTGTGGACGAGCCTGTAAAGGGCAATGAGTGCTGTGAATGAAGGCTCTTCTTTTTCCCCTGGCTGGTAGATGCCGTCGCCCTTGCTGTTCCTGAGTCTGCTGTAAAGCAGTCAGTAACAGGGCAGTGAAGCAGAGCTGATGGCTCTAAAAAAGCCTGCAGGTCTGAAATTCAGCTCCAGTGTTGTTGTCAGCCTTTTCTTGAGGGCCTGTGGTTGGCGATGGCCAGGGCTTGGCCTGCAGCAGCTCAGCCCATTGCCTCCCGCTTCCTGGAAGCTCTGTGCTGCATTGCCCAGGCAATGTTCTGAGGTGCTCGTCAGCCAGATAACAGCTGAGAGACGCCCGCAAGCCAATGCACACCGTAATCTGCTGAGGGTAGCTCCTGGGAGAAGCATGGAGCAAGTGGCCTGTTGGTTTCATTGCTGTATCCAAGGAGAGTAGCACAAGGATGTCTTGTGGGAGTGCAGTGTGTCATCAAAGCAATCAGTTTGAATCAGGTGTTAGGAGGTGCAGGGGCTGCACTCGTGTTCTGCAGGACAAGCCCTGCACGCTGGGCCTGCAGCTGCAGCAGCTCCCCAAGTTGTTGCTTGCAGAGGTCAGTGCAGTTTGTAGGTGGCTCTCGACTGCAAACACATCCTCACCTTGTGCAGTGTCCCCCTGCTCCGGGTCAAGAGCGGCTTTGGACGGTGGGAGCTGCTTTTTCTTTCCTGTTACAAGGTGAGGTGCAATTTTGCTTCCTTTGCTGATGCTTGTGTTGCCAAAGCAGGCAAAGCATTCACCTGTCCTTCTTGGTGTGTCAGAGGTGCTCTTCTGACATCCCTCTCTTGCTGTTGGGTTGCAGAGGCTTGGCATGAGATGGAGGTTGCATTTTGGTAGGTGCTGTGGATGTGCAGACGAGCTGAGGTCTTTCCAAAAAGCTTTCTCAACAGAAGAGAGTGACGCTAAGAGAGCAGAAGTAGCATTCTCTGAGCTGTACAGGTGGAGCTGGATGCTGTAACACGGCATTAAACTGTTTCTGTGCTGCATGGGGTACTAACGTGTGCCAAACCACCTGGATTTGTTTCAATGGAATAGTGAAAACCATTTTCCTGTAGTAATGCAGTTAAGCTTTTGCACAAGGAAATGCTGTTCCTCTTTGCCACTGGCAGAGCCTCTGCCAGTGTTTGGTGGCAGCCTGGGGCTGGGTCTGTGCTTCCTGTGTAGGGGGTCAATCTGACCCAGCTCAGTTGGGCTGGTCCCCGTGACCCATCAGCACTGCCCAAACAAGGGTGGCTTGGCAGGTTTTAAAGGAAGAGAGCTGTTACGTAGCATCTGCTATGAGCAAACATGCAGGAGAGCCCTAGGTGTGAAGGACGAGGCTTTGGTGACAAAGCGGCTGCTGTGGTTGTGTGCATGGAACTGGGTTGTGTCCCCCTTCAAAGGGTGAAGAGGCGAGTTATTGCAGACTTTCTGGCCTGTGATTTTGGCAAGTGAGGCTTTGGGTCACTGCTTAAATCCTGTTTACCTGGATTTTAGTTGTGATTGCCATAGCACAGAAGAATGGAATAGAAGTGTGACTGTATGGCCCAATTCTCAGCTGTAAGGGAGTGACTTTTGGGTGGAGACAGGCACATTGTTAGTTCTCTGTTGTGTCCTTTGGGAATCAGTCCTTGTAGTGCCTCCAAGGAGAGTTCCCAAATGAAACAGTCCTTGGCAGAACTGTGCAGCAGATGGAGCTGTGGTTTAATGACCCCCTGTAAAGCTTTCTCTCCAGCACAGCGGTTGCTCAGGGAAGCAACCTTCAGCCCCTCTGGAGCCCTGCAGCTGTATTTGTAGAGTTGTGATCTGGGAATCGTTTTATCCATGAGGATTCTGGCTGATGTTGATGGGATCATTTACCCACTTGCATTTCACAGATGCGCGGTACCGTCGCAGACTGAAGCGGTTGGATAGCAGCAGAAATCCTCCCTTCTTACGTGTGTGTGCACATTTGGGTTTTCAAGTGCTGTTGTATATGTCCAAAAACCTCATCATTGACTTTTCAGAGAAAAGAAAGTGCAAGGTTCCCCCCGTGGAGGCTGAGCTGCAGACCACACTTGAATAGCATCCTTCCTTTGGCTGGCAGCTAGTGCTTGCTGCCTCAGCATAAGGTGAGGGGCCTTCTGTTACTCTGCCGTATGGGAGATACGTGCGGATGGAAACTTCCTTCCAGCCAGTTATTGAGTAGTCACAAAGATTTCTGTTCCAGGAGTAGAAGGGACACTTCCTGAAGGTACATGCCATGAGATTTTGCTGTTGATCAGGACGCTTCCCCAGGCAGTCCCGGAGGGTAATGGATTGCCAAGATCCCCGTCTCTCAGCTGTTACGCTTCAACCCTTGTCTGCTTTTTGCTTCAGGCTTTTGTGCTTAACTGGAGCAGGTATGGAGCTTGTGTTTCTGTTGACTGTAGTAGCTACTTGTGACAAGGTTTTCTTGCTGTTAGGGTGTTTGCTGGTTCACAGATTTCTCAGTCCAAGGTTCAGCATTCATCTTTGTGCTCACTTGCAAATGCTCAAATGCACATTGTCCCTGTGACTGACAGCAGTGAGAGCATCCCGTGGTGTGTAAGACCGTCACTGCCCGGTTCAGCTGGGTTGTGACAACCAGAGCTTTGTGCTGGAGCAGGAAGATGCCCCCATGCACTAGCAGGGCTCTCCTCTTGTGTTCAGGAGCAGCTGCGTGCAAGTCTGCTCCCTGTCCCGGTTTCTCCCCGTATGCTTTACTCGTTGTTTTGGCAGGAGCCAAGTGCTGTTCCCGTGGGCAGCTTGATGTCTGATCCACTTCCTGAACCCCCCGGGTGGTTCTTGCCTCTGGTGCCACTGACAGATGAGCCTGACCTAAGGGACAAGTTGTCAGCTTTTCTAGCTGTCCTCTTGCCACTGCTGTATTGCTTCCAGAACTCTCCGGGTGTGAACTTCAGCTCTTCATTCGTGTAATCCATGAACTTTAACACTCCATTAAACAGCTCCACTGGGAATGTTGTAGCAGTGCTCCTTGCTGCCAGGCAGGCTTTCCGTCTGACAGCCTTGCCAACGTTTTCCCTCAGCGCTGGTTCTGTTCTCTGGCTCCAGCCCTCGATTGCTGTGTTCTTAAAGTTTATGCCTTCGTTGATTAAAAGGCCCTGGAACCTTTTGATGGATGGGGCCACGAGAAGGCCAGGGTTTTCCTCGTGTTTGGACTCTGGGAGGTTAAGGAGGAAAGATGTTCAGGCAGAACTGAGATGTTCTGGGTGTCTTTTTCCTTCTGGGAGTAGAAATTTCTCGGGAAGGTGATTTTTCAGCCAAGGCCCATGGATGTGTCGAGCCATGTGGCTACAAATGATAAAATAAGTTAACTGAGGGAATATTACCTTGTCTGATGTTTAGGTCTTCTTTTTTTTTTTTTTAATCTCTGCAGCGTTAGTTTGAAGAGTATTTGATGTAATAAAATGGAAAACGTGGAGATAATGGGCACTTTGGCATGCTGGAGAGAGTGCAACAGAGGGGAGGAGTGGCAGTTGTATGTCCTGCGGGTCATATTTGGATGTGGCAGAGGATGAGTTTGGTAGGTATATTTGTAGGCAATCTTTTGAAACGCTTGAAGTGAGATTTGTCAGAGGGGCAGCGAGAGCTCTGCCTTGGCATAGAATCACAGAGTGGTTTGGGTGGGAAGGGACCTTAGAGCTCATCCAGTTCCAGCCCCCTGCCATGGGCGCAGGCACCTACCACTAGAGCAGCTTGCTCCAAGCCCCCGTGTCCAACCCGGCCTTGAGCACTGCAGGGATGGGGCAGCCACAGCTTCTCCGGGCACCCTGTGCCAGCGCTCAGCACCCTCAAAGGGAAGAGCTTCTGCCTAAGGACTCCCCTCGGTCTCCCCCCTGGCAGGTTAAAGCCCTTCCCCTTGTCCTGTCCCTGCAGGCCGTTGTCCAAAGCCCCTCTCCAGGTTTCCTGCAGCCCCTTCAGGCCCTGCAGCTGCTCCAAGCTCTCCCCTTGAGGAGCCTTCTCTTCTCCCGGCTGCCCCAGCCCAGCTCTCTCAGCCTGGCTCCAGAGCAGAGCTGCTTCAGCCTTTGCAGCGTCTCCACGGCCTCCTCTGGACTTGCTCCAGCATCTCCACATCCGTCTTGTGCTCTTGCCCCAGAGGTGGATGAGGACTGCAGGAGGGGTCTCCCCAGAGCACAGCAGAGGGGGAGGGTCCCCTCTCTTGAGCTGCTGCTCCCGCTCTGGGGGTGCAGCCCAGCACATAGGGGGGTTCTGATCTCAAGCACCCACTGAAGCTGGGTCATGGGGGGCTTCTCCTAGACCAGCACCCTCAAGTGCTTCTTCTCAGGGTTCCTTTCAATCCCTTCTCCCACAGCTTGTGTTTGTGCCTGGAATTGCCCCAACCCACATGCAGAACCGTGCCCTCGGCCTTGCTGAACTTCATAAGGATCCCACAGAATGCTGAGGTCCTTGTCTGTGTCTGTGCCCTGGGTCAGATATCCTGGGCTCTTGACCCGTCAAAAATGGCCTTCTGCTTTCCCATACGCTACCTGTTGCTGCCTGTTGTGCTGCCTGTATGGCAGAGAAAGGGAAGAGGTGCAGTTTTTGCTTTCACCTGCAGACCAGAGGATGACTCTTGGGTTTTTTGGTGGTGTGGTATTTCCGGGGGCTGAAAAGCTGTCTTTTATCACTGCTTGCTTGATTTATTATGGAAAGTCTGTAATGTGTCTTGGGTTTACTGCTGGACTTTCTGCTAAATCACCAGAACTTGAGAACTTGAGAAGGCTGGGAGGAAGGAGGAGGATGGGAAGTGAGAGATGATAACCCCAGCTCTGAGAGAAGCACTCACAAAACAAGGTGAGGTTCTGCAAAGACCAGGCGGTGGTCCGGGCTTTGAAGTCTGACCGGTGGACTTTTAGCACACCAAGTGACAGGCGATGTTGTTGGTTAGAGGTACAGCTGCGGACCCTCAGTCATGGCAGGCTCTGAGCAGGGTCAGGATGGGGCTTAGGCAGGGGCCATTGATACCTGAACATTGCAGGGGAGGAGCCTGTAACTGGGGAGAGATGATGATAGTCCCGCATGCCTTTAGCTCCGAGAGTGTGTTCCTCAAAGACTAACTAAAGATCAGCATTGCCCCGCTCTTACTTCTGTTTCAAACTCTGATTTTGCTATTGAAAATCTATTTGCAGAGAAGAAGGTAGTTCAAATGAACTTTACCAATCCTCTGAGGATCGGTGACCTTTCAACAAGCTGTAGAGGACTGAATGCCCTTTTCAAAACAAAGGAGCAGAAGCTTGAGGAGAGCTGGACTGAGGTCCGTGCAGTTCAGAAGCCTCAGTTCTGAGTGGCAGAGCCAGGAGAAGAGTGATGGGAGTTCTGTTCAGCTGGAGGCTGAAGGCAGTTTAGTTTCTTTTATTTCTTAGGATGAGAATGTGTTCAGTTTTTCTTGCTTGCTAGAATCTCTCCTGATGCAGCTGAGAACACACTTCTGTTACTGCAGTGGAGGCCCCTTGCTTCAGAGCTGGGCTCTGCTTTTCCAACTATGTTCTGTGCGAGTCCAGCAGCTGTGCGATCCCAGCACCTGTGCTGCCCAGCGCTGGCCTGAGCTTTTGTAGGTGACTGGTGATGTGTTTGCCCATGGTCATTGGGGTTTTTTGCATTGACACTAGTACAGCTGTAAAATAAAGAGCCATTCTTTAAATTCGTAGCGTGAGGGAACAAAGTGAAGGTTTGTCAAGGAGTGGCAGTGACTTTCCCCTCCTCTTTGTGTCCATCCTGGTGCTGCTGGGACCAGTGGAGAGACTGTAGTGGGCTGGTTCAAAACATCTTTTCATCTTCAACTCTGAAGGCTGCAATGTGGCAGGGACCCTACAGTGTGCTGCAAAGCAGCCACAGCACTATTACAACCTTAGATTTCCTATTCATTCATTTAGTTAGTTACTTGTGTCTGCGTTGTATCCAGAGGTTTCATTGTTCTGTCTGCCTGCAGGCAGTTGAGGGGACTGGTGGTTCTGGTAGGCCTGGAGTGGGCTGCTGGAGACAGGGCTGTCTAGAACTGGGCAGTGGGGAGGGAAGCGGTGTTGTCTGCAGCAAGTCTGCAGCTTCAGTGGTTGGAGGGGCTAGTGACTGTATGGAAGGGTGCCCCAAGTCACCCAGGGAGCTCAGGTGTTGCTCTGGTCCACAGGGACCTGAGATGGGCTGGTGAGACTGCCCTGGCTGTTCCGTGGTGCAGGGTCTGTGTTGGCTCTGTGTTGTGCCATGGTAGTCACGGGTGTTTCACACTGGTTCACTTTCTGATCCTGTCTGTATTGTCATGCTTGGAGCAGCCTGGTCTAGTAGAATGTGTCTCTGCCCTTGTCAGGGAGATGGAACTGGATGAACTCTGAACCCAAACCTGGTCAGAATTCTGTGGAAAATGGAGTTCTGCGATAAATGGAGTTCTGTCTGTGGTGCTCCAATAACTACATGAGAGAAGAGTCAGGCCTGCAAACCCTAGTCCTTCTAGGGATGACTGTTATAGTGTCTCCCCTGAGTGTGCTCCAGGCTGAACAAGCAACCGTAGAATCATAGAATAGTTCTGGTTGGAAAGGACCTTAAGATCATTCAGTTCCAAGCCCCTGCCAAGGTGTTTGTTACAGTGTATAAATTTGGGTTTGTAGCGGAATAAATGGAGTTTGTTCTATCACTCCTATTGAGTCACTAACTGCTCGGCCACCACCCTCGGGACTCTTCGTCACTAGGGGCAACCCTCACCCTACCTCGGGTAACCCTTATCCCTGGAGCAAACCACAACAAAGTGTCTCGTAGGGACTTGGGGGTTTTTGGCATTTGTAGGAGATTGCAAACCATGCACATAAGCAAGTGCTGTAGCTCCTCTTTAGCAGATGTCCTGTTCTAGTTGACGTATACAATCCAATTTTTTGATGCAAACAAGCTTTTGATCTTATATCCTTACTATCCAGACAGCATATGCTGATTGGATATACCTCTAGGTATAATTTTACAGATCCAACGGTGGTACAGTGCTCTTTTCCTGTGATGATGATTCTGTTTCACTAGTCAGTAAAGGTAATAGAAAATAAACCAAAAACTTGTGAAAGAGCCATGTAAACATGTGGACATTGTGCCAAGTAAATTGCTTCATTGCAGCAGCTATTACCTTGGAACAATTTCTCTTGCAGTCTCTGATGGCTCTTAATCCATTATCTTTCTAGTTTCTGTTTCAATACTGTTTGTAATCAGTTGTCTTTCCTGAACTGTACTTTGCTCCATGCTTAATCCTGAATCCCCTTACCCAGACAAAATACTCATCAACTTTAATGGGAGCTGTAGCTGAGTAAGGGCTGAAGGATCTTAATAGCCATCCGAGGTCATCATTATGTAAAGCAAGTGTATGTTCTCTTAAAACATGAAGACTCTTTATTTTCTATAGCTGCTCGTACTGTCTAAACATTGTAAAATATCTCTCTTGTT
>JASTZW010075665.1:0-45728 GCA_032466295.1 Forpus passerinus | reverse complement strand
CCAAATTCATCCATATGGAGAAGAAGAAAAGGCACCTATTGACTCAACTATATATTGGCAGACTGATACAGAACACTGAGCTTTCATGCTATGAGTCTGAGAAAGTGCTGTTATGAAATGCTAACCACTGCACTCGTTTCCTTCCTCCCAACATTTCCTACTCCACAGCACAGCCTAGCAGAAGAGCAGCCATGTACTTGAACCAGAAGTGTGTTTCTAGGATGCAACTGACAACTTCAGAAAGGTTTTCTTTTCACTGCTTCAATAGCAGGCACCAAGAAGAGAGGCAGAATGAGCAAAGAGTAAATGAATTGAATCTTGCAAAGTCCCAGAGAATACATACGGAACCCTGGGTTCAACTGTAAGAAATAGTAGAGGGCCAGACCTTTTAATGCCTTGTACCCAGTGGAGTAAGATACATAAACACGTGCCCCAGTGCCAAGTGGATGTGAAATGCTGCCAAATTAGATGTAAAGGAACATTTTGAGCTGGCCCAGCATTGGTGCGAATGATAAACCAAGGTGCATAAGAATGTAAAAAAAACAGGCTCTAGGAGCCTTCTTCAGATGCACAAAGAATTCATCAGAAGGAGAAAGGTTTAAAACTTAAAGCACAGAGCTCCTGGGAATGTAGTTGTTTTGTCTATAGAAGAACAGAGCTGTCAGAAGCTAATATGTTTTCAATTTGTGAAATCCATGCTATTGGAGCAATCCTCACTGGGTACCTTTTATTTACTTCTTCCTTGGCAAAGTCCAATTACTGAGATGCTCCTTGAGTGATGCTCCTGGCCATCCCAGGTGACAGCCAGCTCTGCTTGTGAAAGAAGCAGCTTTTGGGGCTTTTGTGGATGGATCCATTTTAGGCTTCTGTGTTTGCCCAAAGAAAAGAAAAGCTCTACACATCCTGGGAGAAATCATGCTTAAGTAAGCTTTCTACGCAGAGAAACTGCAAAGAGCTATTCTTTAGAAACATTTCCTTAACAATACCCCCACAAACACCACTGAGACTGCTAATGTGCCCCTCACGCTCCACTGCAGACTCCTAGGATTTCCAGGAGATTCCTGCTCCTTCCCTTTCTTCCAATTTCTCCCTTTTCTTATAGGGCAGCAATGACCGACACAGAAAGGGAAACCCACCTCACAAAGCTGCACAGAGCAGTAAGTGAATTGGTACAGAGAAGCACTTGACCCCCACGGCAACCATCAGGCTACGTTGGCATTAACAGCATCATGTTGTGATTTGAGTTGTTCAGAAGCATTACTCCAAAACATGTGAATTTTCTGCCTCCCCAGACCATGGAGCTGACTCCTTCCTCCCTTCCCAGCACCTTGTTTTGTTCCCAGCTCATCCTGCCAGTGGAGATGTGTTCAGAAACAGAGTCTCCACAGTGCTGGCGATGCACACAATTCCCATCTACTGAGCAGCATCTTCTCCTGCCATGCTGCTTCTCTGATCTCAGGGAGGTCGTGTCAGCCACACGCCTGCAACCCGTTTAACACAAGGATTGCTAGCACAGAGCATTCGTACTTGTCCCTGCTGCAGCCTAGGTGGCATCTATGAGCTCTCCCTGGCTTTAGGTCTCCGCTGAAGAACAGATGCACAGGGCTCACACTAAGTGGGTTAGTCTGCTGGGGGGATCGCAGAGCCCCTGCCCTGCTACAACAGAGAAGAGTAAGAAAAGGAAGAGATCCCTGGGACGACTAGAACTGGCTGCCAAGCTCCAACATTAGCCTTGAGACAACAGGAACCAAAGCGACCTCCAGCCCTAAGCCTTGCAGACTGGCCTCCAAAAGCCAAATGTTACACAAGAAACCCTGGTAGCTCCTCATTTCCCAAAACTGAAGTGCCTGTACAAGCCTCAGCAAAACAGTAGGATGGGGAAGGATGTCTGAGTGTTGCTTTTTTTCTTCTTCCTCGGCACATCTGGAGATGAGGGGAGGTTTGTTGCTTCAGGCACATGTGAAGGGATCCCTATGCACAAGAGAAGGCAGTCCCAGGCCACAGCAGATGTTTAGGCATCTCGTCTCAATTTCAGAAGAAGAAAGGCTAACCTGAGAGAGTTTAAAGAAACTCATGATTGAAAGTGCCTGCTGCCTACTGGCCACAGCTGCTCTGGCCCGAAGATCAATTGGCTGAAATGTCCCTCCCCTCCCTGACAAGAAGGAGTACAAAGGGAAGCATTTGGTCCTCAGCTCCTCATCCCTTCCTACCTGCCCCAAATCCACTTTTTATAGAGATAACCATCAGCATCATTTCCCTCTAGCCAAAGCTGTATTAAAAATATACACACGTACAACATCTGGTGCCTTTTCTGAGTGCTGCAGAAGGATGCTTTCTGAGAAGCCACAACATTGGCTTTATTCCCAGCTATCACTCTTTTATCCCCTTTTTACTTTCGATAGCCCTGTCATAAATACAGCATTTTTTGATCTCTAGATGCAAAGAGAGCTGCATGCTAACAGGAACCAGCAACAAATAAGGGTGAGAGAAAAAAAGAAATACTCCTGGAAGGAAAGAGAGGGATGATGAACTCCGGCGTACCTGAGAGGTTTAGAACTGAACCGGGCTTGAATCCAAACATTTGATTTTTCCAGCAGCAGTGGTGTACTGAAGACTACTCCTCAAATCCACAGTCATTCAGCATGTGAAACCATTTCTGTGACAGCAGCTCCCTTGGGAAGGTCCTCCCCACACAGCACTCACATACCTCCTTTCTGGACTCTGACAAGACCTGGTAGATGCTTCTAACCCGTCTGCCTGAACAACTACCATCCTCACCCCTGCTCTCCAGAGCTTATTGCTGGCTTTTCACAACTGTGGGACCTGATCCTACTGTCCCTAATGGCTGCACACATGCAGCTCACTTCTATTAAGTTCCCCATGGAGATACAGGGCATTATTCAATAAATCTTACCATCTGATGAAAGCATGAATGAGAACATTTCAGATTCTATTTGATGCAAATGAAATTTGAATCCAAAGAGGCAGACATTTACACTTACCTTTTGAGTGCAATCTCCTGCTGTTTCAGGACAGAGGGGATAACACGTGATCTCTAAATGTATGGGAAATGAGGCAATATGACCAATCTTGCAAATACAAAGCACATCCTGCAGCTGATGAGGCTTTATTTCAATACATTATTTGAAGACAGGGTTTGCTATGGTATGCATTCAGAGTTAGTAGCTTATTTTGGAGATTGTTCCACTAACATAAAATGCCAACTAAGGACCAAACAACAGACTGCATCTTTAAAATATATCTACATACTTAAACATATATATTTTAGATGCATCTCTTTTTCATTTCAGTGAGTCTGGTGAAGAGAGCAGAGTAAAAACCATGAAATCCTCTACTAAAGTTTGCAACAAGCTCAGCTTGAGTACCAGCAATTCTAAAGTCATCAATTTGAAATGCCAGTGTGATTGCGACTGCTCCAGGGCACTCACTCACTGCACCGAGTTGGTGTATCACAGATAACACAGCACTGTACCTTTCACATCTCCCACTCATCTTTGCCATTAAAGGGAGCTAGAGCTGTTTCTATTAAAATTGCATTTAGAAATGCTAAATTGCTGGCCATCTTATGCTAGCAACTGCACAAGCATTATTAGTTTGGTTATTTTCTGCTACATGGAAGCTGTTGGGACCCACTGACCGGGGGGCAGGGGTGGACCAGTGCTGCCAAAGTTCATTCCAGCACCAGGCACAAGGCACATGCAAAAGCTTCAACCTGCTTTTCATGTTCTCACCATATAAAACAGTAATCCATTTATTTAGGAGGAAAAAAAAACTTTTTTTTTTTTAAATCAAAATCATAAGTTATTTGTTCTTCTACTGCTTAGTGAAAGCAAGGCAGTGATTTACCTCCAAAAAGCTTTTAGTGATTTAATATTCAAAAGTTTTGATATTTTTGTTGCAGGGGTCGATGGGAAAGCCATTAACAATTCTGCATACACCTTATTAGAAAGGCTGCCCGCATCCCAGCTCAGACAGAGCGTAGCCTCATAAAAAGGCTTAATACATAAATGCTTGTTTGTGTTTGGAAAGTTCCTGGAGCTTAGCCAAACATTCAGTGCGCTGAGGAAATACAGAGAGACAAGGGTACGCTTTTAAAGCAATGCTTTAAAATAGTAATACAGCAGCTCTGTATTATCCTGAGTGACATTTTGCCCGAGTACAGTAATAACACACATCCTTGCCTGCCAAAGGATGGAAAAGCCAGATTTTAACACCTGATGGAAACATCCTTGGTTTTGGAAGCATCCAAACCTGGGCGGGGGGGGGGGGGAAGTGCACTCTGCTTATAAAAATTCTGATTTCTTCACATAGAAATGAGCTGGTTTCCAACCACAAAAGCCTTTCAGATATCGGCTGTAATCTCTAAGCTGCTGCCACAAGTCTTCTACTAATACCTACAACTTACACAGAGATGCTTTGCCACAGATTATGAGGAAGCAGAACACTTACTGCTCCAACCTCAGGGAACTTGAAGCACAGAGCAGGGCAGTGATTCTACCCAAATTCATTCAGCAGGTCAGGACCAAGAAGACCTCCAGCCTCCCGAGTTCCAGCAGATCCAAGGCACAGGGCTACAGCCAAACCACCTGTAAGACAACCACTCTCATCCCAAATCAGAGAGAAACCCTAAACACATGGTTTACATGTGTTCTGCTTTTACTGAAGACAATGAGATGCAAGCACACGGGGAAGGCTTGACCCACCCGCTAAGTTCACATGCACATCTAAACAGCACACCGGGCAATCTCACTGATATATGGCATCTATTTTCTATCCTGCTTCCTTCGCCCCTCTGGTCAAGGGATGCTAGGGTTTAGGGACAGGTCAAGAGATGAGCCAGGAAGATACAGGTCCCAGGAAAAACCCACAGCTGGAATTAGTGATTATTCAGAGTCCTGCCATCAATAAACTCCCAAGTGGTAATGATTTTCTCCCTAGGGCGACAGGCAGGTGTTTCTGGCAAGTGACAGCAAACTCAATGCTTCCCATTGCAAAAAAGTTACCCTAAAAACATGCTTATGCCTGCCTAAACAGTTGTACGTGTGACAGGCAGAACCATGGTAAATGCTTCCTACTGCAAACAAGCTCTTTCAACACCACGGATAAGAGCACTACATTCATTGTTACAGCGGTCCCCTTGAGGTCCAGAGCACCACTTGATGAATGTGGCCCTGAGGAGCAGCTCTGAGCTGGCCTCTACCATTTAACAGGGCTGAATTTCCTTAAGGGCTCTTTCTAGAGCATGGTAAGAGAGTGAGAGAGGGAGGAGTAACAGGTCTGTAAGATCAGGAGGGGAAAGGAAGTGAGAGGGCAACTACTCCCAAATTAATGAATGGGGTTGAGGGGTGGAATTTGATGAAATCATCAAGCAGCATGTCTGACAAATTAAACAAAGTGCCTTTTTACACAGTCAATTTATAGAAATCCTTGACACAAGTTAGTGCACAAGGTAAAAGTTTTAAAAAGGATTTAAAAAAGGACTAGACAAAGTCATGAGGACTTAGCACCTAAGGGTATGACTTGAAAGCCTCTAAACCAACAATTGCCAGAGAGGTTTATTCCAGACAGGCTCAATGGCTATTTATTTCTCATGCTTTTTTAATACACACCTGGTCCTAGACAGGCTTTGGCCAACCAAGTGATGGCTACTTCCATGCTGTCCTTAGCAGGGAGCAAGGGCAGAGGACAGCATGAAGACAAGCCACTGCAAGGGCAGACTGCAGGATCCAGTCCTTCATGAGCAGCATTGGCCTCCAGACCGCAGGACCACCAACCCATTTTCTCCTAGAACACTGTTGTGGAGCTTTCTTTGCTTTTCAAAGAGAGGGGGTTTAATTTTGCCTGCTCATAGAGTCATGTCCTCACATTTACATGCCCAAAGGCCAGTCCCATCATGGCTCATAAGGTGACCTGCAGATAAGACAGAGCTGTCCGAGGGTGGCTTTCATACCACTGCTTAGATTATTCTCATTAAGTGAAAGAAGATACTTTAAGGTCTTTTTCTCTTCTCATTAAAGATTCTGTCACAGGAATTACTTGTCACCACAGGTTTAATCTTCTGCAGAGTCCAGCTGTCACGTGTTGGCATCCACGAAATGGGGACAGGACACATGAAGGAAATTGTACCAAATTAACCTGCTCCCATGACAATCCACAATAACAACAAAAGTGGAAAATGGCAGAGAATTAAACTGTTCTTGACAAAAACTGTAATGACCTCCAAGAAAGCCTCTTAAGTAACTGTCCAAGTAATAGTTTCCAAGTGTAATTTCAAGGATATGCTATGCAAACTCCTCTCGCAGAATTTCAGACTATGACTTAACAAGCCTGAAAAAAAGAATGAGTGAGAGGAAGGAATAATCAATACTATAATTAGCAACACAGTAACCTGAAACAGGGTGATTGGTTTAATTAAGGACAGATGGATTAGATCAGGAAAACAGAAGACCTTAAATCTGATTTGGTTTTAGCATTGGGAAAGAAAACACTTTGAAATAAATTGTACAACAGGGTGCCCAACAGGGTGCCCAACAGGGTGCCCAACAGGGTGCCCAACAGGGTGCCCAACAGGGTGCCCTGCTCCATTTCAAACTCAAAGTAATATTAAAGTGGAAAAAAATACACCCAAACAACAAGCAGCAAAGCAAACTGATTTTAGACAGGGTAGCCTTAATTAGTCCCCAAGCAGAGACATAGCATCAATCAGAGCCAGGGCAGAATTACAATGAAAGGTCACCTGAGGCTGGGCCAGTCCTCTGAGTAAAAAGGGTGTCTAAAGTATTTCCCTGAGTGCAGAACGAGGCTGTATGCTGCATTTTCCTGTTTATAGCCGTCTGAGGTAGACAGGGTTATGGTTTCCAGGGATTAATGAAGTAGAGAAAAAAGAAAACCTTCTTCTTGTCCATGCGACAATGGCTGTGGCACTGTCTAAATGTTCCTGCTCAGAATTGTTACTTCTGAAAATGGTGTCTGTTGCCATCATATCAAAGAAGAAATTCAAGAGGTTGCCCCTGAATCATAAAGAGAGACCAAAATGTCATCATGAGGATAATGCTGTGTTCTGACACACCAGCCACAGGCGGCATCTAGGTAACATCAAAGCACCTTGGCCATGTCAATGCACAGCTGATCACAGCTCAGGGAAAGCAGAAATATATAGAAATGCAACTTATTCCTTCAGATCAAACCAAGTAATGATACAGGGCTGTCATAATACGTCTCTCCTTAATCTAGTGAGACTTTATAAGAGGAAAGAAACTAATCCTTAGAGGATTTCCACTAAGTATAAACAATAATATATTACTTACAGGCTTACTACAGCTATACTGAGAAAAAAAAACTCTGAAATGTAGTGCTACTGAGACTCCCAAATTCCACTGCAGTACAGCGAGCACTTCATATGGGATTCTTCTGTCCAACTTCAAATACATGAAACATGAATATGTACATATGGAAATCCATTTAGACTCCCTAAATGAAGAGCTGGATACTTCTGGAAAGAAATCCCTTTCATTCTATTACAGACGTATAGAATAAGCAGCATTGCAGATGACTAATGCTAAAGCTAGATTTCATTTCTCCAGTCTACAAAAACTGGAAACCAGCTCTGTGGCCAAGATCAAGAGTTTTCTTATACAAAGTTCTTCAAATAAAAAAAGACCAAGAAAGCCTTAGTAACAATTAAAAACTACGGCATTGAGTTAGTTGCCAAGTCATTCTCATGACACAGACTGAACTGAATTCTTGTTTCAGACAACATCCATCAACATCAGGAAGTGAGCCCGAGGGCATTGTATAGAGGAGCACTGGCTAAACTTCCATTTCTTTCTTTAGACACATATCAGTCCCTAACCTGAACAATAAATCTCTGGTTTAGGAGCCAGTCTGTGGAGCACAGTTGCAGTCAAAGCTATTGTTGCCAAATGAAAGCAGCAGGTAGATGATCATTAGATCATTTTTGTTAAACTGTTCCTTTGATAAAAGTTAAGCTGGCCTCAAAGGAAAACCCAAACATCTTAGTATGAAGATGCACAAGCAAGCAAAGGTCTGAAAGGCATTTGGATCTCGGTGTTAATGCCTCCAACCCAGGTGAGACTATACCACAAAACAGAGGAAAGGCTAAGGCACAAAATGCAGTGAAGATACTCAAGGATGACTTCCTCCAGGCTCAGTGCATGTCAGTATGCAGATGAGTTCAGTATCTGTTCTACACTCTGCCCAGTTTGTTCAAGCTGATTTTGGTAAGAGTGCAAGGAAGGGATGAAAGCCCTGCAATTTAAATAGACCTTTCTGACTGTCAGTTACATTGATTACAGTTTTCTGCAAACAATGTAGTTTTAAATAGTTCTTTATGGAGTTTATTTTACTCCCAGCATTTTCTCCTATTATAAAACTTCATAACAAATGCAATCACATTTCTATTCACTGCCTTTCCAAAGTCTTCCTCCCTCCCTTTTCTCTGGCCACCTGTTAGCTCTTTCTTCTCTAAATTTAACTCCCTCAGCTTTGGTAACCTTTTTCTCATGTCCTCATTATCTCAATTCTGCTCCTGCTGTGGTAAAGCTGATGGGGGGCTGGATCTGGGTTATTTTGGAAATGGGTGGCAATGACTCAGTCCATCAGTACAAGTTTATTTATGGATGGCTTTTCCTTGAATAAATAAGGGAGAAAAAAAAAATCCCAAAATCCAAGGTCTCTAACACCTTTTACAAGACATTCACAGCATAAAGATGACACTGGAATGAATCAGAGGATCTCGGAATAAATCTCATTTTTGGTTATCTATTATATTCCCAAGTACTAAAAAGGCACTGGTTAGTCTTTCACAGCTGTGAAAGGTAAATACAGGCACAGTGGAACTGTAACTCATTTGTTCAGTTCTTGTTCAGTGCTAATGAAAGTAATTGTGGAGATACTGTGGCCAGCACAAAGGCACAGTCTCAGTTGCCTGAGGCCACTGCATATAGCAGGGAGCATCATCCTGCCCTTAAGCAATTCCCCACCTATGTCATGACACAGTACTTAAAAAACAGCTTCCTTAAAAATGTTATCCTTTTAGGGAAGTGGAAGCGCAACTAGAGTAAATCCACACCACTGAGTACAGAATACATTGCTCTAGATATTAAAAGTCTATCTTACATTCCACTCACAGCACTTTTGCCCAACTTTGCTACATAAACTACAGCTCTCTGTCAGGGTATTCCACACAACACCCTTTGGAAATGGAGAGAAGCTCCGGCTGTAGTAGCATGGTTCACTCATCCTGACCACCAGGGATGTAGGAGAAAACTGGAGGTAGCATGATCCTAATGGAAGGAATAATGGCAGCTAACCCCCATGTCAATGTATCCTCCTCTACCAGCCCTGCCCAACCGGCTCTTCTGCAAACTCCTCTACAGCCCCCATGAAGCCAACCTTGAGCTAGTACAATTTAAAGGACTCTACAAAAACAGGCTGATGCGCATAAACACCACACAGCTAATGCACCGTGAGGTTACTAAATGAATGAATTTGGATGCAAGTAGGAAAATAAAAGCTGTATTTCACCTACAGAGAACCTGGAAAACCCTGCTCCCACAGAGCACACACTGATATTGAAAACACAGAGCTTATGTCGGGACACAGAGGGGAGATACGTTTAAAATGCCAGAGTTGCTGGCATGGCACCAGGCATTGGTTTAATTTCATTCGTGTACTTGCATGGAGCCAAAATGAGTCATCTTCCCCATGAAATATGAATCTGTACACAACGCTAGCTGTTAATTACCTTTCCTGTCTCCATTAGAAAGAGTGAAGCGACAGTTTCAACCCCTCTCTGGGCAAGCATTGTGTTCTCTCACTGTCTCCATCCCTTGCCAACAAATCTGCCGCTACAACTCAACTGGCACTTGAAATATTCAGTCTAGCATTTCAACAACAGAATAACTGATAATTTGACAACAAGAAGCCATCTTTAGAAAAATTCAAGCCACTTGTAAATGCAGTAGAAACAAATAGAGGTATTTCTCCACTAGGCCTGCTCACAGGTTGGTAGCGATCACTCCAAGGCTGGGAACAATCATCTTCAGAATACTGCTGGTTTAGCACACTGACTCCATCAAATGAGGGGGTTTATCCTTCACTTATTTACATGGCTATGCTGTCATGCACCTAACGGTGAGAATACAAGGGCTCAAAGGAGATGCTATTCCATCATATTCCCTACAAAGGGATTGCTCCAGGCATCCCAGACCAAATACCACTGCCCAGCTCTGAGGAGGTCACCTCTACAGCTATGCTATCCCCTAAGTGACCAGGACACATACCTCTTATCACTCGTATCTCCCAAACACTGCCGATATCGAGTAGTCCACTAAAATTCCATGAGTTTCTCAGGTGCCTTTTTGCCTTTGCATGGACTAGAAATATTGCAACTGTTATAGCAATAAACAGCGAAAATCCCTGAACCTTCCGTGTTCCAAAAACTACTGCAGCTTCAGATATGACAAGCAGAAACTTAGTTCTACTTGTTCTCTGGGCTTTCAGTCATATGGAAGACTCTCCAATTGTGCTCTCAGGACTTCTTGTGCAACAATAAAAGGCAGAAAAAATTCTTTTTGATACAAAAAAAAATGCTTTAATACCCCTTTGAGGACCTTTATCAATAAAGTGAAATAACAAAAGATTTAATATAGACATAAGGAAAAAAAAAAAAAACTCTGTAACAATTAGGCAACACTGAAGTTGCTACTCATTCACAGTTGTAGCACAAATTCACTCCTATGCAAAGATGAATCAGGATCCATAAAAGACTTAACCCAGCAAGCTCTTGGGATTCAAATGGATTAGTGTATTTGAGCTGAGCCTTCCCCAAGGGCAAACCTCACCTTTATGTGCACTGCAGCTGTTAAATAAAGATTTGCAGCAACAAGAAACACTAGAATTTTAAAAGGCGGCAGAAGGGGAAAAAAGTAATATTCACTCCCATTTCTGTTCTTAAGTGCAATGGTTTATCCAGACAGAACCACCTCTACCCAAAACCTCGTAGCAGCTTGTTAACACTAATCAAGTCTCACCAAACTCCTCTAGATTAGAGAGCACAACTAATGCGTATGCAGTATTTTCTGTCACTACAGGAGAAGATGGTGCATCCACTGCAAGGTACTGGATCATTTATTTGCTTGTACCATGTCACAGGTCATTCTCTTAGCTCAGGCCGAAGGTCATTATAACAAGCTGATTGTTTTCTTGATCCTGCTGCACTTCATTTGCTTACTTATTCATCTGAATAAGTAAACACAGACAGGGCTGATATCTTTATAGCATCATTTTCACTGCAGAACCCTGAAGAACCAGGGACTCATTATGATATCCACCACTACGATAAGCCATTTTCTTTGGTGAAATTATTACCTCATCATGGTATGTTGTGTATTGAGTAGAATAGCTACAACCAAAACCAGTTCACTGCTCATCTACTCTGTGGCTGATAGGGAGAAAGCTCTGAAAGTATTAAGAACAAATACACAAGAGGACTAACACTATTTCTCATAGGCAGGGAAATTCCAGTTACCACCATGTCTTACCTAGAACACTAATAAAGGAAATTCTTGACCACTAAAATAACTTCATGAGGGTATCTAAAGAACAATACAGAAGACTGAATGTCAGCCTTGCAAGGTTAGTCACAGCTAATTCATCTACCCAAAACATGCTGCCTTGTTTACTGCTGCCTCTTTTTTTCCCTATCATATAAGAGTTTAAAGCTACTTATTCATTTCACTGAACTCTACATAGGGTTGTTCATCACATTGTACCATTATGGCAAGTGACTAATGACCTCAAAAAAAATTAAAAGTAGCCGTGAGTATTAGCAGAATAATATATACTCCAGATTAAGAAGGGAACATTCAGCTTTTGCTCAGTGAGCTATGTAGCTTGCTCAACAACAAATGATTTATAGGGAAAGCAACAGGAAAACTCATGATGTTTTTGAGATACAGAGGAGGCACAAACAAAGCTGTGGCACAATGCAAGCAGAATCCTAGACAGGCATCATGGAAATGTTAATGTGTTTTTGTGCTTGAGCTCACCTAACCTGTCCTTATTTAATTCCTTGAATTCAGGGCCATCATGAATAGCAGGCTCCGTTTCCTCCCGCAGAATGGGGAAGAAACAGGAACAGACTCACAGCTAATCAGCTAAGATCCTAGCTAACACTAGGATCTACTATTTTCCTTCCAATCAAAGGAGGCATTAATCCACAGGCAGAGCTGGAGATGCAAAATGCCTTGCTATGGACCCACAGTGGTGTGGCCCATTTATGGGCAGCAGGCTCATAACTCATTGTTCAGGAGGTTTTTTTCCCCCTGAAATCATAGAATCCTAGAATAGTTAGGATTGGAAAGGCCCAATGCGAGTCATCTCTCAATCTCTTTAAAAACCTTAATGCTGCTGATACCTGCTATCTAGTTCAAGTATTCTTATTCAGATAAATAACAGTGTTCCCCTCCTGAAACCTTTGGTGCGCATAGGGGATTTGTAGTGTTCAGCTCCAAAGGATGTATGAGAGCTATGCATGGAGAAGAAAAAGCAAGACAAAAAGAAAGGGTAGAATGGCTCTGTTTTCATTCTGTCGAGCCTCATCTGAGCCACGATTTAACACAGTTTAAGTGCTGCCCAGTTTTACTCGTTACTCATCCCCAACATGTTATGGAACCTGAAGATGGAAGCGCCCAGGCAGGCTTGCCCCAAGTCAAGAGAGCCCAAAGCAGGTAAGGGGAGAACAAAAAGAAACAGGAAAATCATAGGATCTCTAAGGATGCTTCTTTTCATCATGTTTCTACTCAAGAGAGCCCATGGCTTCAATATAGGAGCAAGAAATAGTTTTAAGTTTGCAAAATTTTATAGGTAGATACAAATAATCTTTTATTTATTCTCTCTGCACTTGATCTGGTTTACCTCTTTTAGTATCAACAGAGTTAAAAGAGGATGAATGCCATCTCTTTTAATGGGCTTGAGTTTTCCCACTTTTCCTTTTTACAAGAGCAATCACAGCCAAAAGGTAAATGGTAACACCACTGTTCTGATCCTGTAGAATGTTACCTGCACTTAGCAATCCTAGGTGTTGTTTCAATTACAGGTCAACCAAGACCCAGATTCTTGATTTTTGGTTGCAACCAATATCTTGTCAAATGCAAAAGGAGTTTTTCCAGGTAAGTGTGGTGATGGACCTGTGTCTGTAACTGTTGCACCCTGAAATGCCTTTGGAAACATAAGGCACCATGTTGAGAGGTTGGCTACATATAGATTAGTGAGCTGGAAAATTATTTTGGACCTAAAGTATCTGTGCTTCAATTTTATGGGTAATTAAACCTAATGTGTTCTCATTCAGAAAGCAATTAAGTCCGATATCTAGAAAGTGGTGCTCCCTTCCAGTGAGTGATGGGAATGAAATGACAGGATTCATTGTGCTGATAGATCACTTCTGGTGACCCCCCTTGCAACCTCAGGTCCTCTCATAAAATAGGAATTTGGCAAAACATGGAGGTGGAGCAAGAGGGTGTTCCTTGGGTTACGCCTTGCACATGTTGTCAACTGCACATCACATCCAGAGTAGGTGCATTACCTGACTCAGGGAGAGCCTGGAAGAGAGATTTCCCTGGCAATTAAGACACTATCTGGATATTGTTGTACTAAGGATACAGGAATTGTCAGAGGGGAGAAACTAGATTTCTGTTCTTTGTGAACATCATGTCAAACAGACTGGGCACCCTGAGGGTCTTCTCACTTCTGTTGGCACAAGATACCAACTCAATTTGGCTGAAGTCATCAAATCCATCAACAGAGGTAATATAGACATTGCAAAATCACCTTGGCAAAGAGCTATGCTTAGCATGAGGCTTACGATTCTTAAACACGAAAAACTACCCACCCCTGAGCAACTCATTATTCTTGATGTGATGGGGAACCGCTCCCAGGCCATGCCTGCAGGCCTAGATGGACACGAACCAAGTCAGCTGCAGGCCATGACTGGGTACCCCTGAAGCCCCTCAGCATCCTGCCCAGCCCACCTACAATGATGCAGCAGGAGCTAGGGTGTCCACCCCAAACTAAAGTGATGCTCTGGGCTCCCTCAGCCACCTGTGCAGACCATGACCTGCAGTCCTTGGCGATATAAGTGCTTGTGCTTGGATCAGGCAATCACGGAAGGTAGCATGAAGGAACTCTTTAGCTCAAAACACAAAGGTCAGCTGCTACCAAGGCCAATGAAAAGCAAGTTGAGATCTCCTGAACAGAGAGGCAGGCTTATGTCAGAGTACCCATTCATACCACAATATTTGTTGTATATTATATTATATTATTAAATTTAATAACTGGTGCACTGGGACATAACTCTGATCAAAAGGTTCATGTGAAGTTAGAAACAAAGTTGGTTTTGTTACTTTGCAACCAATCTAAACTCTTGCTATGTAATCCTATACTTTGTGAGGAAGATAATTGTTATTTACAAGGGGTATTCAACATGAATAAAAACTTCATAATTGAGAATATGCATAATGCCTATTTTTTCAGTGTAACTATGGAGCAGGGAAGGAGATTAGTGAGGAAAAAGTAAAATAAACTGACTTACCAACCAATAACTCCACAAACATTGCATCAAATCACATCTAAGAGATGCTATTACAATTGCACTGACCTAGCCAGAGCATTGACCTTTTTAATAGGAAAAGTCGGCACCAAGCAGGGATTTCTTACGACATTTTTCTCTTCCGCTCTTATTTTTTATCCTGTTATTTGAATGCATCAGCTCTCCCCTTCCTTCATGACTGGACAGCTTAGTGATAAGCCAGGGCATTACAAATGTTTTCTCCATCTTTGAGAGCAATAAGTGATATCATTAGATTTCCACAGTTTGCTTCGGCAGTGACACGTTCAACAGACAAGCTGCTCTCCCCATTGCAGAGCTGAGACCAGCTCCAAGTAAGGAAGATAGAAGAGGGACATTAGCAGAAACCCATTACCTCTGTTCAATTTTTCCCTAAGAGTAGCCAAGGCTTCTTCAGCGACAGAGAAGAAATGAAAACATTTATTGTCTGATAAAAATTAGCAACCTGCTCTAACAGCTGCCCATACCAGCACATTTCTTTGTCAATTACACTGGAATAAGGTGGCTTCAGGTAATGAGCAGCAAATGATGGTGACAGCTCCAGCAACCACAGCTCCCACCACTCAAAGATCTGGCTCAGGCATAGGGGTGAAGCTAAAAGCCCTGGCACCACTACTGGAAGGATTCATCTAATTGGTGCATAACTTAGGTTTCTGCAAGCAGAACAAAACCAGCCCAGTCCCATTTCCCCCCTGCCTCCATTCACACCTCCTCCTTTGAGCTGGCCGTTACCACATCACCACTGCCCAAGCCGGTTTTGGGTCACCAGTTGCTGCACCACAATGGCAGCACATTTAAGCTATTATCATTCTTCCCGGGTACTTCTGGAAGATGAAGTGTCCCAAGGTGCCAGGCTTGCAGCCTGCTCTATGGCCTGGCTAGCTTCACACCCTGGCCCACTCAAGAGAATACAATCAACAAATGATCTGCTAATGGGTCATATTTCTGCACCAGATCCTCCCCAGCTGCTGGCAGTGACGTGTGCCACATCAGCAATGTCCCAGTTTGTTGACTGTCACAGATTTGCTTTCACCTTCCTGGAAAACTCGGTCCCAGGAGTCAAAAGTCAGATTTTTCACTCTCTACTTCAATGCCTCCGATCAGCACGTGCCAGTTAATGACTGTGTGTAATAATCAATAAACAGCTCCTGGCTTTCAGCTGATGGTGCATTACTGCCAAATAGGAAGGGGGAAGCTGAGCCGAGCAATTCCTGCTCTCTCTGCATGTATACAACCCCAACAGCCCCCCATACTAGTCCTGCTGATGTCATTATCACTCTCCTAACTCTTGGCTGTCAGCATATTATTGTATTCCGGAATGACAGCCGCAGTGCCCTTCCTGCAATCAGTGATATGCAAACAGGCAGTGTTCTAGGGATTTCCAAAACCTATGTCCCAGCACAGAAGTGTCAAGGAGGGTGATAGAGGCAGGTTATCCCAGAAAGCCTCACGCTTTCAGGATGTGAATTTGGATACAAAGTTAGAAACAAAACAATTCAAACCTTTAGGCTTTAACTCCTCTAGACAGATTATTACTCATTGCCTACATAATCATTTGATCAACTTGGATTCTGCATATGGATCTTAATAATGACAATAAATCACTCTGAAGTCCCTGTACAGGATTTCAGCTTCTGACACTGGAGCAGATGATTTGATGCAACTGGAGAAGGCAAAGGGACACAGAGGATTCCCATACTCTACTCTCTCGCAGTAAGGGACAATCATAGTAACTCCATAGCCAAAATAAAATTCCACACCTGAGGTCAGCCTGGAGTGAATGGCTGCTCGGACCTCCCTCAAGCTGGCACAGTGAGACTGGGACAACGATGGATCACTGAGATACAGAGACAACGGGAGCATTTGTTTCAGCTCCTGCTAAAACACAAGCCTAGGAATGGTACAGAAAAAGGCAAACACTTCCTGCATTTCTTTTCCCATCAGGAAAAGAGAAATGCAAAAGTACAAAAGCCAAACCAACAATTGCATCTCAACACTTCCTCTTTTACTATGGCTTCTTTTCCAAACTAGATTCAGCACATGGCATAAAACCCATTTCGGAGCAGCTGAGTGCAATACAAACCATTAACCTGAAGGTGAAAAAAGCAGTAGCCCATTCCAATGAACTATTAGGTGTCCCATGCTGAACCCTTACACAGCAATTGAAGTGTAGGAGAAGTGATGTTCAATAACATAACAAGAGTTATGCCATGTCATGTTTCTTTAAAATACCAGAGAAAGCCGTAACAAAAGAGCAGACTTGGCCATGCAGACAAGTACAGTCAAATAGATGCCAGCAGAGAACCACAGCAAGCAACAAGCTGAATTTTTCATCACTTCTAAATTATTAGATTTCCCTCTGCCGTCTGCAGATGTGGTTCTTCAGTCCACCCTACCGCTACCACTTGTTTTCTGCTCAAGTGGAGAATTCAGGTGAAATATTAGATCAATTCAGATGGTGCATACAGGGACCATCCCCTACGGTCTACATCTGTCTGTTGACAAAGGGAAGCCCAGAACACTTCACTGACTTACCAACCAGAATCCTTTTACACTCTGGACCACCCCAAGCCTTTTTTGCAGCAAGAAGGGTCTTATCCGCAGCCAGCACACAGGACTACTCATTTTTAGGGCTCAGTATTCCAGACTCAGCTCTTGAGAACTCCCACAGGGTCTGTGATAGACAACCCATGTCCTGATGTGCTGGTTAGTGTGGATTGGACAGGGATTTGTTACTGGGACTGAACTGACCAAAGCGGGGCTCTGCAGACAGTGCTCACACAGGAGTGACTCTCCTAAAGCCTGGCTGTCTCCCAGCTTTCTTCCATCAGCAGAAATCCCTTCTAGCAAAGCCTCCATCTCAGGAAGCCTTGTGAAAGAGAGAAATGGGTCATCTGCTCCCACAAACACTCTGCCTTTCGCATCCTGGATAACCACTTAAAAGCATTAGGTGACAAATGTTTGTTGCCAAGTGCTGCAGAAGGCCCATGGGGCTTGTTTTCTGCCACTTCTGCTGGCAAATGAACAAGTGCCATAACAACATGACAAGGGATTTAAAACATAAAGTCTCCCCAGACACCCCCGGGGGTACTTTTGCTATGAGACACAAGCTGGCAGTGCTGCTGCTTGGGAGGTGCCACGTTCCCACATTTCCTCGTTTTACAAGAAATGGATTTCTCTGTTTAGTGAATCTTCAATGTGACAAAGGGAAGAGGCACTTCAGTAGTGCTGGAATGCTCCTCTTGGACACCATGATGCAAAAGGCTGCCTAGGGAAGAGCGTTCATGTTGCTCCTGGACCTAACTTTGCATGACCAATCATCCGAATAAATAACTCACTGATAGCAGGAATATAGTATTAACATATTGGCTATGGAATTTTCTCTGTGGGAAGTTCCAGGAGGGAAAATAAAGTTGGACGGGATGGACATGACAAGTCATCTGGCAGGATGGGATAGTCAGGTCCTGGTCTCTCCCCTCCCAGCTCTTTGATATATGCCAATGCTCCCCTCAAGAACACGTAGGAGCCCTCTAGTGACAGCCCACAGCACATTTCAGCCTCCACCAGCTGAAGCAGCACTATCAATGACTGTCTCCTCACTTCCAGTACCTGCCACTGTTAATCATACCATAGAGCAATGCTTAAGAGAAGGCACCTAAATCACAAAATAAAACAGGTCAGAGCTGCAATTATGATCAGTGAAGCAGACATCAGTATGTTGTGCATAATTAAAATGACTGTAGGACTTTTCTATAAATATCAGCCAGGAAAGCGTCTCTTTGTGTGTGGGCATAAAAATGAGATGCGGGAAACAGCCTGCTCCGATGCAACAGCATGACCTTGGAACAACTTTGTTGCCTCCACACCAGAGTAATTGGACTGCTGAAATGTCTGATTGTGTCCCTCTGGTCATCAGCAGCAACCAAGCCTTTGCAGCAATAAATGTGTAACTACTAACAGTTCAATAAAGATACAGAGACAGACTAATTCTGCAGTGGCTGCTGCTCCCTGAAGTTCCCTAAAGCTGCCATTCCAAGAGCAAAAGCTCTTGTTTTCTCCTTTAGAAGTCTGAACTCAGCGAGGAGATGAATTTTATTCTATGAAATCCACTCAAGATGATAAATGGATACCATGCAAAGCTTGTCTTACACACGTCTTTAAATATTTTACTTAGAGACCATCAATCTTTCCTATGTATGCAGCATTCTCAACTACTTTGCAGTAAGGAAGCCAATTCCTTCAGGGAATTTGGGAAGCAAAACACATTCCCACTCCTCTCAACACTATGACAACAGTAAATATGGAAATGCTCCATGAAGAGTGGTGCTAAAGCAGAGAGCTGCTCCAGACCACTACGTTATTGGCAGGCTGAGTGGTAGGGCACAGGCTGGCCTTCTCTGGTGACACAGGTCATGGCCAAATCCATGCAGCACATTTCGGATCTCATGAATCCCACTATTCACGCAGTTTCACTGGGAAGAACTTAGCACCAAGTCAGAAATTCTATGGGCAACCTCCATTGCAAAACTTAACTGGTGAATAATATAATTATTAATGGGCAAAACAAAAGGATTTCGATTATCATAGAGACAACACAAGTTCAGCAAGCAACAACATGCATGGTATGTTTTCATTCAAAGCTATTTCAAAACATAAATACTTCAATCAATAATTACTCGCCTCTCATTCAATAACCCAAAATCCTCTTTTGTCCAGCATAATGCCTAGACACATTTTTATTGACCCAGTGGTAAACTCCTAGGTTGTACCATTCTTTGACTACTAATGGCCAGGTGTATTTCTCCCTGGAGTCAAGTATTTATCAGGCAGAAGGCAAATACGTGATTCATTGACTCATAACACATTACCAATAAGTAATAATGAAAGACCTATGAATCATTCTTGTCAATGTGCTGGAAAGATTTGCTGAATGCACGGGGGTTGGGAGGGGAAGGAAAAAATGATCAGAAGTGTTAAACTGCAAAAAGAGGGGATATAGAGGCAGAAGCTCACTTAGGGGGCTAACAGGACCCTGCCACCAAGGCCAGGCTATCAGCACTACCCAATGCATCGTCTGATCCGGGGCCCAAAAACATAAGCATTGGCACAGACTCCAAATGAAATGCTCCAAATTACCCCAGAACTCAAGGTGTGGGTGCAAAATATGGGGGGGGGGGGGGATAAGCTGGATGAGGAAAAGGATTGAGTAAACGTATCCATATTAATGATTTTTCGTATGAAATATTAACATGCTGGCCAGCGCTCAAAAGTCACAAATTAAACCAGCAATGAACTGAAGCGGAACACTATGGAAAATAAGAGGGGAAAAACCCAGTGGAGAAAACAGCTCTTATACAGTTGTTATTCCCAATCACTCAAATACAGATCTTCCTTGTAAAGAATAATGGTGCATCGAAAATGGTCATCTCCTTAAAATAAGGTATATAAAGCACTGAAAGGAGAAGCACATAATACATGACATTGTTGCAGCATTGTCAGGTCACCATTTTCTATTTAAAGTGCTATACTGCTAGAGCTTCTGTTGGGAATTCTCTGTAATAAATTCCTCTTTTATGTCCTTTTCCAGGACTGTCACGTAAAAGATGCTTCAAAAAGATTCAGAGATCTTCTGGAATAACTACAGGAAGCTGGTGACCCTCAGCGCAGCAGCTCCCCATCAGATGCCCCTCTTACCAGTAATGTGTTTTGGTGTCAGGGAGTCTAATGAGCCAGCTGGATGCAAACCAACTCCAGCTTTGGCTCCTCTAGTGCTCTGGGAAACCCAGGATGTGACTGGGAAAACCCCTCCTAGCAGGCAGGAGCTGGGCAAACTGGCGAGATAAAAGCATTTCAGCCTGCTGTAGTGGAAACTGTGCTAATAGAGCACAGTTATCTTTAAGAGCTTGCCCCCTTACAGAGGAAAGGATCTCCCCTAAACCATTACAACTGCCTTAAGTTCAGTCCTGAAGGAAACCTATTTTGTAGCAAAGCAGATAGGGCATACTCTATTATCTTAAGGGATTAATCTGATAATGGTTTTATTCTTCTCAGAGATACATACGTTGTGTGTGTATGATATGTCCATATACATATATACGTACACACATCTCACATACACTGACTCCACTTTTCACTCAGGTCAGCACCCACAGAGCAGCAGCCAGCTCCATCGCAGCATACATGCAGCATTTCAACCCCAGCCACAGTGAGAACAGAGACAACACCACAGGGAACAAATTAATGCACACTTGTAAAGTACAAGTCCAGCACCACGGCAGCCCAGCACTGCGCTAAATAAAGTGGAAGCAACGTCCTTAAGCCCCAGCCTCTGCAAGACACAGCTCCTGCATGGGCTCACACAGAAGGATGGCGGCCAAGCCTGGGTGTCTAAGCAGTGCCTTCTGTGTTTTACCAGGTCACCCATCTCCTGCTGCTCAAACTCAGTTCTCATTTCTTCTCCCTGTTAACACATTCCTCTGTCAAAGCCTGTTAACTACCCATCTGCCCTTCTCCATATCCCTCACCCTTTCAGGAGACAAACTCAATTCAAGGCAAGTAAAATAAAGAAAACTCATTTCCTTTGAACTTATTTACAAGTTTTAGCATTAAACTTGCCCACATTATGCAAGCCACTTGCAATCTTCCCTAATTCTCTGACTTTAATTATATAATTGAACAACCTAAAAACTCATTTTTTCCAGGAAACATTAAACAGTACCGTCTTAATGAAATTCTTAATGAAACAGTCCTCTCTGCATGCAAATGACTGGCACTGGATTTGCTTATCACACAGATAGGAAGGGCATTTGTCCTTTTGCCTTTTATCAATCATCAAGAGTGACAGGCATTAGAAAATGACACTCTGGATGGACAGATGTATAGTGCAGACAGAACCACAGACAGGAGGAAGACAGAACAGGGAAGGGTGAGAAAGCAGCCAGGAGATGTCAGTAAGTGTGGGTAAACCAACCACAGATCCATAGCTAATGCAAACTTCTTCCTTAAGTTCAGCTAAGTCAGTAGGGCTTTGCTTTGGCTGAGCTTTAACACAAGGGAAAGGAAGAGCCATAGCTGGGGCTGGATGGATGATACAGCCACACACTGTGCCACTGGCCCAGCATAAAGCAAACATATTGGGCATTTTAGACACTTGACTTCTATAAACTCTTTCAAGACACATGGCTCAGTGCTCCTCTTAATGCCTAAAGGCCCTACAATGCCTTTATCTCTGGTGGGCTCTGTGCTCCATAGCAAGCAACTGTATCGCAGGGACCAAAGATGTCTGCAAGGGTGAAAACTCCAAGGCAGGTTGCAAAGGAGCAGGGGGAAATAAAAACTAGTCCTGAACTTCTCACATACCTCCCATCACCTTTATCACCTCACCCACTCACTCACCAGTCCTTCTTCTATACCCGCTGTAATGCAGAGGAGCATCTGTCCCCTGCCAACAGCATAGCGGTAATCTCCTTGGCTCCATGTCCTCCTTTGCTGTCTTCCAATGACACTGCTGCTGCTCTCCACAACAGACCTCCGAGGCACCATTCCCTCATCATTCCAAACACAATACAAGATTTCACTTAACTGTTTTCCTAATACAAACCCACTCCGCTCCCTTAAAGTGCTTTTGCAGGGAAAAACCTGGCTGTGGAGACGCAGCCCATTTCTTGTGCAGTACCAAGCTCTTGCCCATCACAAGCACTCTGGGTGCATCCATTCCTTCACTGTCACTTTGTGACCTCTAGTTCTTGGGTTTGATACCAGTTCAAAGACACCGGGAACATCCTTCATTTTTATTCCCATCAAAACCACGTGTCGTTCAAAGACACAACCTTGGTGTCTGTGCTTCCGCAAACAACACCGGCCTCAGTGCTGCCCCAAAACCCATGCCATCAAATCAGCTTGCTCAGGACTCTTCTAATTCTTTCTAAATCTAACTCCCACAGAGATAAAGAACAGAATAATTTCACTCAATAAGCATTAATTACCTATTTTGTACCTCCACTCTCCTGGACTTTTGCTGCCCTACCCCTTTGTCCCCCAGACACTCCTCACCATGCTGCAGCTCCTAGATTTCCCTGGTTATTTATTGATAATAAAACTCAAGCCCCAGGTGCCTTTCCCCGATTTACACTTGGATCTGCAATTATGTGGCACATGGTCACAGCAAACTTGAGAATAAACAGAGATAGTCTGGGTTAGTAATTCAGAGGGAAAGAAGGAAAACACAAAGCGATGCCAATGTCCTTGCACTACCCTGACCAGAAGGTCTGGGGAGGACACCACAACCTGGAGGATTTAAAGATCCAGCAGTGCTTTGGAGATGGGGGTCCAAACCTGACCCCTCTGTGGTCTCTGCTATCAGCGTTCCACTGCTCAGATTCCTCCAGTGTCAGCAGAATGTATGGCGTTTTAAAGATGTGAGGGCAAAATGGCCTCTTCCATTTCAGGGTGAAAAGCTGGAAGTAGTTTTGAGTCAGCTACAAATATCTGACAAGCTAATTGTGGGGGATTATTAACAGAAAGAATTAACATTACTTAAGTCATGAGTCTACTTTGGGTGAACTTCTCATGCTGCATTGAAGCAAAGTTTGCTAAGTTCCCCCCCCCTTGATTTCTCAGCTAAAAACACCTGCTAAGTTCTCCCACATTTACAAACAGATTCTATTTCTCTCTATCATTCCTTGAAGTATTATTCCTCCTCCAGTCACAGTCCTAACTCAGTGTTGCACCAAGATACTATCTGTGTTGGTAACACAAATCCTGTTTAAAACACTGGTAAGTAAAGAGACTCTCAATCACATGACAGCTTACAAACCTAATCAACAACAGGAAGAACCTACCTCACAATTAACACAGTCTTGATGCTCAAACAGTCCATCTGAAACCTACCGATATATTTGCCAGTAGAGGAAGAAAACATCCACAAAGCACAAGGGATCAACATATGACCTGTGAGGCCCAAATCAACTCATTAAAAAATAGATCGGAGCAATTCCATCAGCTCCAGTAGGAATTCAATCCTGCACACAGCTTTGTGCTTTTCACTCAAGTGCCTTTCATTCGAGGCTTTCTACAGGAGAGGTGCATCGTTATTTGCAGTAACCCCAGAACCTTTCCCTGTTCTGGTTTGGTTTTCACTATATTATTCATTTCACTCTCTCAGCGTATTCCCTGGTTGTGCATTTCTGTCCTTGGCATTGCTTTCTGTCCTTTGCATCCTGTGTGCTCTGTTCCTCAGCAATTATTTACAGAAGGGACTCATCCACCCCCGGATCCATGCCCCCAGCCGTATGTCAGCACAGATCCAGCTGATTGTCTCCCAGGAATTCAATCACCTTTCTGCTCGCAGGGTGCAGCTCAACATTCATGACAGCTCATCCTCTCTGCAGCAGCAGAGTTCCATCTTCCCCGATAGAGGATTTCCATTTAGCCTCCATGCCAGCCATTTCTACGTGGAGGTATGCACTCCAAATGAGTAAAAGCAGGGTCCTTGGAACCTGTGTTTTAGGCTTGCACAACACTGAAATCCTATCTTACTCTAATATAAAATTTGGCTCTACTCATCTCAACAGAAAGCTTTATTTTTGTCATAGTATCCTCTGTGATTTAAAAGCAGCCCAAAAATCACTCCTGCTTGAATACACCAACCTTAACACAGGGACAGACTTCATCCTACTTTGATATATGGACTGTACTCCTGCCCCACTTGATTTTCTCTACTATACTTCTCCCTTTCCCTCTATTCTTCTTTACTTGCATTTTTGCTTTCCCTGGTGGGACAGTGTGGGGAAGGGAACCCTTTAGCAATGGGAAAGGAAAAACAGTCAAGCGCCTTGGAGATGCATCAAAAAGTGCTGACTCTGCTTCTGAAAGCCAGGAACAGCCTCCTGGTCATGCTCCATCACTCTGACCAAGGATGCCCTTTCTGAAGAAGGCATATTGATGAAAAGTAGACAACCCATCACAACCTCCCTTGGCCAGAAGTCAGTGCAAAACATCCTCTCCTCTCTCATCTGTCTCATCGACTGTGGAGATTCTGCAGATTACAGCAGAGTAACCACATTATTCTGACTAATGAGAACGTAATGTTTCATTGCTAACTTCCACAGTCACTTAAATCCATCCTTACCTAATTAATTTTACAAAACAAAAAGTCACTAGCCAAATAAACTGCACATCATCTTGACAGCCAGTGAAACTGTAGGGATAATGTTTGCTCAGAAAACAGGCCAAGGAAGCATAAGGGCAAGCAAGGAAGAAAGGATGAATAAACTACTCGACACATGATTTACTTCAAAATCAGTGCAAAAGTTGGAGAGCAGCCGTGAACACTTTGGTTTTTCAGACCTTGACCAGAGGCATTACAGGGATAACTCTGTCACTGCATTAAGTTTCCTGTCCCACGGAAAACTAGCAACCAGGTGTAGAGAAAACATATTGGGCATAGCCACTGGCACCCGTACTACCAACATACACATGTGTGAGCACACAGATGTGGCAGAGGTTTGCTAGAGTTACATTATCAGTAATCTACTTGCAAAGCCTTGAGCTGGAGCAAAAGAAGGGACGGTACTCACTGCTTCTTGCTGCATCCTTTCTATCACCAAAGAGCTATTTTGCATGCCTCATCCACACAGAAGTCAGGAAATTGCTGGTCCTACTTCTCATTTAGAGAGGGGTAGCATGTCCAAACGCACTCAGAAGACACTGAAGGGAGCAGATTACATTAAAAGGGTAATTAACAAAACTATTCCCCAAAACTTTGTCCCAAGCACAAGTGCCTATTTCACAAGGCTTTAAGCAAGAAGCAAAAGGATAATGGATTAGGCTGTCAATCCATCAAGTCTCACTCCGATAAAGTGAACTTTTGTCTTAGCAGGGACTACAGGCTGACATCTGAGAAAGGAAAACAACCCAGCCACTTTAACTCGGTACAATTGTCACCCCATCATCCTGCTACTGAAAGGCACGGAGGCTTATGAGTGACAAACTGAATTTAGCCAAGAACACCGAACTAAGGCAGCCACAGCCCGTCTGGGAGAAGCAAAATTAAACAGCATTAGCAATGACCCATTTCCTCACTCAGCAGGGACCAGCTGAGATAATCTGGCACCTGGAGGGAACAGCTGTGGGTTTTCCCACATGGAGAGAGCACTCAGTGCCAATGCAAGCAACACTTCCATTAATCCACCTTGCCCCAAAGCAGTTGACCCCTTCTGTTTAAAGAAATAAGTGGGGATTAAAAGGAGGAAGCCTGAAATCCAACTAACTTGAAATTAAATGGCAGGGAAAGTGAGCTGCTGAGAAACAGCAAGGAAGGGATGCAGAGCTGATGTGGGCCAGGGAAACTGCACAGGGTCTGTAGCACTTACACCCCAATGACTGCCTCACCAGCATTGCTGGGGTTGGGTTTTACCTATTTAAAGTTGAGAAAGGAATTCTCCCCCTGTTCGCCTCTTAGGGTGAACCACACAGGTTTCACTCGTGCATTGGGTAGCTGCTTTCACTGAAGGAATCCAAACTGCAATCACAGCTGCCCAAAGTGTTTGCTCACCCCATCATTGTCCTTGCCACACTTCTTGCCTTGCCTAAATCTACAGCTATTTGCATCCTTTTTGCTACCATTTACATCTCCCCATGTGTTTCCTTAAAAAGCAGAAGCCAGCTCCTCATCTCACTGTAATCAGAGCAGTGCTCACTTATTCCAGCTGAGGATCTGACCCCAGCGCTCAAGCTGTAACAGAAGTAGAAGCAGACCAGGTCATTACATGTTTGGGAGATAACCAAGACACTTTTAGGTGCTACAGAAAGCAGTGCCAGCAGTCCTGCAGGTCATAGCGCTTTCTTCCTCTCTGAATCAAATGGGGGCGATCAGTACAATAGGTATGGGTATAGCAAGCTAATCCAGAAAGCCTGCTCTTTTGACTAACATCCATGCCATAACATTTAGTTGCAAGGTTAGGACTGCAGGGACATGCCCAAGCCCACTTTACAACTCAAGGCTTACTTGCATTCAGTTTTGTGTTACGGTCCAAAAAGCAAGAAAGACCCCGTAAGTCAGGCAGCCTGGTGTCTGCTGCGTATGGCAGCTCTTAATGCGTGCCACTTCTGGCAAACATACCCGTCCCCAGATCCAAATGTAGACAATGAAGTTAAATTTGAAAGGAAATCAAAGCTACCCAAAAAATCCAACCAAAGCAAACCACTGAAACAGGAGGGGGTACATTTCACGCCCCGGCATCCACAGCAGAGGTGTGGGTTTCATTCTCCCCTTTTTTCCTTCAGGTTGCACTATTTTATGATGGTTTTCCCCATCTCTCTGTGGGAGATTGCCCAAGACAAAATAAAGGACACCAGACAACACCTGATCGTACCTTGAACAACCACATTTCCAGCTAGAAAATGTGGCAATTACATTCAAGACACTGAAAGACTGCATTCCGTGATACACGTGGTCTGGTTCATGGTACATTATTCTATAGTATCTTTGGGGTTAATAATGTTCATCTTCCCCAAACACAGCTACATCTGGCTGTGGGACACTACACATTCTGTCTAACCAAAGCTGCAGAGAAGTGAGAAAACCCTCCATGGAATATTAAAACAAAACAGCAACTCCAGCTCTACCTGACTACTCTCACTAGAATAGGCCACTACTATTTGCTTAGTAAGGTGGCGTACAAGACAAAGAGCAGCACAGGATGACAGCAACACTGAAACCAGCCTCAAATCAGAGAGCTGTGTCGATATGTCACTGCATACACATGCCAGCAACAAGCCTGACCCCGCAGATGCTGACAGTCACTCTTCCTTCCAGGAGGAGAATTCAGTCAAAACCTGGCAAATACCATTAACAGGAAAGATCCAAGAACAAACCCACGTCATTGTATAGTTATTCTTCCATTCAGATCATGTGTTCTGGCGCTACTTGCCATATCCACCACTTCCGCCCCATTCTCCAACACCTCTGCTATACCAGGAACAGGAATACAGCTCTTCCTCTAAGCAATCTCATTTCTTCCTTAGTTTGTCTAATGCTACTAATGTCTTGGGTTAACTAACTGAACGCAAGTTGCTTAATTGAAACATGTTAAGTGTAGTGCCCGTTTCTAATGCAGCAAGAGGGGAGGAAAGACGCCAAACCAATGAGTTTCAGAGCTGTCTGCATTGGTTGGCAAGGTGGGGGGTTTTGTTACCTTGATGCAGAATAGGATGCTCAGAACAACATAATAGAGACTATTCCAATTTCCACCCAAGACCAGGAGAGAAAACATTCCTTTTGTGCAACAACACATCTGTAAGTTTTGTTTAGCTTGCGTGGGATACAGTTAATTACAGTCATTTGTCAAAGTGGCACAAGGTAGTATTCACACAAAAAGTTTTTCTTGCAGTCAGAATCCTTAGGTTTATATGAGACTGGTTTGTGCTAATTGAATTTTCACTTGGGTAGATAAAATCTTTAACAACTCTGGAATAACTAAGTGCTCTTTGTTCAATGATGTGGATCAGAATGATTTACAGCACCTTTCACATAATCATGCTAATTTTGCTTTCATATGATTAATTAAAACAATATGCTCTTTCTTCGTAAAATAGAATTAGTGCACCCACAGAGACAGGTTTTACCGCAAACTTCTTTTGCTGGTAATAAAAGCAATTTTCATGCACCATCCTTTTGGCAAAGCCGTGTGTCCTGGGTTCAGCAGTAGTCATTTTTCTCTTAGTAGCTGGTGCAGCGCTGTGGTTTTGATTTTCAGCCTGAGAACGGTGCTGATAACACCGATGTTTTCAGCTGCTCAGTAATGTTTACTCTAACCAAGGACTTTCTGAGTCTCATGCTCTGCCAGGGAGGAGGGGAAGTAGGGAGGAAGCAGAGACAGGACACCTGATCCAAACTGACCGAAGAGGTATTCCATACCACAGCACGGCATGTCCAGGATGTCAAAACGGGGCAAGGACCTGGAAGAGTTCAGTTCACGGCTTGGTTGGTGGGTGGTGAGCGGCTGTATTCTCTGGCCTTTTTATTTCCCTTATTATTATTGGTGGTAGCAGCAGTGCTTTGTGTTATACCTCAGTTACTGGACTGTTCTTATCTCAACCTGTGGGAGTTACATTCTTTTGATTCTCTTCCCCATCCCTCTGGGAGAAGAGGGGAGAAAAGGGAGGGGAGACTCCAGAGCCTGTGTGGTTTTTCTGAGTAACAGCTGGGCTCAAACCAGGACACTTTGTAAAAAATGTTTAAGTGGGCAAGAGAACTGCAGCTGGAGTCAGTTCCCTTTCTGGTGTCACCGCATTGCACCAAAGATGGTTTAGCCCCAGTGCTGCGAAGCAGAGCAGAGCCAGCACAAAGCTGCCCTGGACATTGCAAAAGCAGAAGTCCCTCCCCACTGCCATAGTCTCCTACACACAGGCTCTCTCATCACAACTACAGGCAAACACAAATGCAACAAAACAGAAGCCCAAGAGCTCCAGTGGATCATGCCTGTGGATCAATCCAAGCTCTGGACTCAGTACAAACATGATCTTTCAGCACCATCCAAGCACACCTGAGGGATCAGATTGTCTGACCATGCTGATCAAGGCCCACTTAAATGGCCCTTGAGAAACCACTTGCTAAAGCAAAGCTTATGTGCTGACTCCTTGGCTCACTGCTCAACTACAGGGATGCAGAGCATCACTGAGTCCCATAGCTATTGATGGCTCTTCTATGCTGGATGACTTTTGACACAATACTGATGTTTCCCAGCAAGACCAACAAGCTCAGAACATTGAGCACTGTCAGCAGCATTGAAGTGCTACAACTCATCACATTAGTACTGGTTAATAGAAAAAAAAAAACAAAAGTGAAAAAAAACAAACAAACAAACAAAAAAAACCAAACAATTAAAAACTCGTGCGAAACCATGGAAAATGTTTTCCATGACCTATTTCACCACAACACCATGACTCCGTTCAGAGCCTGCACAGGCACCAAGGTATTAAAGTTCACTAAACAAGAACACAAGTGTCTTTCAGGTCTGCTCCAGAATGCAAGGAAGCAGAGAAGAATCATCTGCCATCCATATTCAGTTCAGCATCTTCCCTGCACAAGGCTTACCTGCTCTTGGTTAAGCGATTACTGAGATCCACCCGTTGCTCTTACATGGGTGCAGTGACTAACGGTATGAACAAAGTCAATTTTAACAGAGATACCTGGCAAAGACCTGAAACCATCCAGGTGCAGATGATCAAGCTCAACACAAGTTAATTTACACAGTAAAGAAATCACTCTGAGCCAAAGTGTCAGGCAAGAGCAGCCCGCCACATGACTTCACAGCCTTTAAGGACAGCAAAGTTGTTCTGCCTGGTGCTGTAACGTAGACACACCACACGCTTTTTACACTTTCCAAACAGGTATGAAAACCAGAAACTAACCTGGACTCTGTGGCAAGCTGTATAGCAATTAAGTTAGAATTGGGATTCAAGCAAGAAATTCAAGCAGCAACAGCAACCTACGCTTCTCATTGGCACTGTCAGAGAAAGGAGAAAGAAAGGGAACCCAGAGAGGTGCAGCAGAACCTTAAAGCAGTCCAAGAGAAGACCTACAAGTCCTAAAGTTTGTTAATGACATGGAGTTACTGTGCTGTTCCTCCAAACAGCTACAAACACGGTGAACAGCGCAGCCAAAATAGCAAGTTAGGTAGGGCTGTACGATGTCTAATCCTTGGAGCTCAGGTATCAACAGCACTGTGGTAGAAGACGTTTCAAGAAGGTAACCCACCACCATAGCACACAGAGAAAACTGCGCAGAGACAGAAATACAAGGAGAGTGATCATCAGTCAAAGCAATCACTTGGAGGGGAGGGAATCAAACTGCACAGATTGAAACAGAATAGAGCTAGCTCTTGAACAGAACATCAATGCTAAAATAGAGCTGCAAGTGCTAGGCAGAAAGCAAAATGCCTTCTAGAAAGCAACTGTGAAAAATTTGGGTATCAGATAAAGACAGCACATCAGCAGGTAAAGGAACTTAAATCAAGTTTAGGACAAGCTGAGTAGAGATTGAACAGGCACATCCACTGATGCAAGAAAACACAAGCACAAAGAGACCACAAAAGGCATCTTCTCAGCAAGGCAGTAGAGTTGATAGGGATACTTAAATGGAAATATTCAAACCCAGTTCTGATTCCCCAAGGGTGAGATGCAGAACAAGCCCGATAAAGAAATAAAAGGAAGAAGTTTGCATACATGTGTTTGCGTACCTACCAAAAAGGCTCTGAGGATGACTGCGCAGGTGTTCGCTAACAAAAGCGGTAAACCCAGGGATGCTTCAGCTGGAAGAGAATCTTTTAGCACTAGAACACATTTGGCAATTGCAGGTGGCACAGCCTCCTCTTATTATGGTAATTTGTGAGCTAAAATGTTTATACTGATCTTAAGTAACTAGGGAATCTTTCAACTGAACCAACACTTAATGCATTGTCACACTGACACAGTTTTGCAGAAAGACGGATATTCTGCTGGAGTCAACAATGCAGCCATAACTGCGTTTTAAAGTCATGTTTGAGTTCTAGAGTGAACAAATCTCTAAGAAAACAAAGCAGCAAGCACACCTCACAAATGTATGGCCATTCCTGGAGCTCTGGCAAGCACGTGCTTAAAGACCAAAGCACGTGCAAGCCTGCACCCTCTGTAACTACATCAACAGTCACCTTGGTTTTGGTGGAACAGCCACAGGCTTTGTGGAAAGCACACTTATTTTGTTGTGCTAGGCACGGAAGATGTCATCTCCTCAGGAACTGGTCAGAGCCCATGAAGTAAAACATCTGTTGCATGATGGATCACCGCTACACAATCTGCTGCATCTCCACATCTCCACTTGCTCTCTCTAGCAGGCAGAAGGCTACATGGCTATTTAAAAAATACCCATCACTACAAATAACTCGTTGTGCACACAGCTGTCTCCGGGGCAGAGGAAGAGCATAACAGCGAACTGCATGTGACAGGTCACTTAATGCATTTCATGGCGATGCTTAGGGCTGCAGTCAAACTACCTACTATCAGACTCTAATTTAGGTGTCATGACTGTTGCTCTTCAGTGTCTGATAAGCAAGTTGCTGTCTAGGAGCCCTGTGCAGTTCTTGGTCTTAACTTCTTTATGCTCATGCTATACAGTAGCTGTGGCAGGTAGGGACGCTGCCATTGGTTTATGCCTCTTGGATTTTATAGCACTGAGGGCACAAAAAAAACTCATCTAGAAAAGCATGGAGAGAACAGACCAAGGCACTGCTTCTAGCAAGGGGTGGTCTGGACACTGCCAGCAATCAGACAGTGTGGTCAGCGTGCCTGTCCTCCTGCTGCCTCCACCACAGTCCCACTGCAGCCCAAGCAGGCTGTGTGCTTCATGCTCCTGCCACCTCCTCCAGCAACAGGCATCTCCTGCTTCTCTGAGATAAATTTGATGACTGAATTAAACTAATAATTGCCGCACTTCCAAATGTGGTCTCTGGGTGCACTTGACTTAGAACGTGCTTCTCCTGGGAGGTACCAGGCAGATCCGGTTGTATTACTTATGGAATCTGGACTAATTTAATTCATTTTTGATGGAAAGTGCTCAATTTTGCAGCCGCTAGCTGTCTGCATGGCCACACACACTTGCTTATATCTTTTCACTCTCCTTGGTGATGTAAGAAATGATAAAGGGCCCAATTAATAAAGTAATTTTGAAAGGGAGACCTGCTAATGGGAGATCCAAAAGCGATTCACCATTTGGGAGAACTCTGGTTTCCTTCTATCCCATCAGCCACTCACCCACTCACAATTTGCCTCTAGAAAACAACTGACTTCTTCAGAAGCCCAAATGTCCACACTTTCACAAAGTCTTCCGAAGCAAGGTAACGATTACAAGCTTAATGGGGAATGACATCCTGAAACAGTGCCGTTTCCCTCTTTCACCGAGCATCACCTCCAGTTCCACATGTGCTCCCATAGGGTCCAGCCCATGCTCACCAGCCCTGCAGGCAGGAGCAGAGTGCTGGCATCCTGCATTAAGTCTGACAACTGACAATGCAGAAAGAGAACCACAGTAAGTAACAATAAACAGTTGTTCCAGAAGTAAGCCAGCGCTGTGCAGACAAATTCCATTTGCCTCTGGGACGCCACAGAAAACCCAGACCCAGAAGAATGAACACACAGCCCCAGCAGCATCCGAGCGCATCAGCGGCGAACAGACTGGTATCTCATGACTCCCCTTGGGACACGGAGGAGGGCTCGAAAGACAAAAGCTCCATCCAGCAGCACTGACATTATAAGGCCTGCGGTACAATATTAAATTAGAGGCTCTGTACTCCCTCTAGGACCACACACTGTTATTTGTAATGCAGTTGAGCTGCACTTAAAATGAGGGCTTGTGAGAGGAACAGGCTACTATAAAAAGAATTAATTTTCCTCTACTCCACATCAGAGCCTCAGCACTCAAGTGAGTCCTTTGGAAGCAAATAACCAAAAAGCAATAAACCTATTAAAAGAATAAACTTTTACTGCACCAAAAGGGTGAAATAGTGACCTGCCACATGAATGGCTCGGAATGTATTTTCTGTTTCGCAAATCAAAGTGCATTTTCAAGGGAAATAGATCTTTTTTTGAGGAAATGCTTCTTTTAGGATTAGGCATGTTGGAACTGCGGCTTGACTGTACAACGTGGCTGTGCATTAAGCAGATTTTCAGTAGAGCAAAGAACTTATGGATGTAGTTAGTCAGCAAAAAGTTAAAAGAGGATGATCAGAACAGTCAGGCATTAAAGACTGAGAGACACTATTCTGCATGCAAAATGCCCTGGAGCTGCAGCTTCCAGTCTGTGGCATCATCCTGTCTGGTGCCCAGTGCTTTGGGTAATGGCACAGACCCCATCTAAAGGCAAGTGCCCCATTTCCCTATGACTCTGTTGCTCTCAGCTATTCTTTGCCAGCTGCAGCTATACCTTTGCACCTATGGCAGGTCACAGCAAGGGCACGGATGATTTATTTAAACCTCTGTTCCCCCAGTTTCACAACAGGGAATGATCGCTTTCCTGATCTCTCATAGGGACCTCCATCAGGTTACACAGGTCCTGTGTACACAGTCAGCATTCTCAGCCCCACTGCTCCAAAAGTCCCACGGTCTGATGACGAGAAAAGGTTTGGCTTTGCTCCCAGCCTGATGCGGGCAGGTTGGATACTGAAATCCACCCATGCAGATGGAGACAGGAGGCTCACACTCTATAAGCAAACAAATCAGACATCTTTAGGAACGCAGTCTTCAGAAAGACATCAGGCAAGGACTCGGAACGAAAACGGTAGAACCAGCAATGGTTACACATACCCAAAACCCTGCAGCGGTGAGAGGGAACTCTGCCTCACCGCAGCCCCCACACAAATTCATCCATCCTTCCACATGGACAAGGTTTCATTAACCTTAAACAGATGTACCCAGACTTTGATGAGCTCTTGCTGCTTTTTAATCTATCACTCAGTGAGCTGCTCTTGCAGTGTTTGACACCAACTGAGAAGCATCAGTGCTGGGCAAAACCTGACCTGCCTGCTCTTACGGAGGCTCTGATCATCCATCAGGTGTGCTGCTCACACAGCCCGGCCAGGCACTGCTCTATGGCGACTGGGCAGACAGCACAGCACTGCCTCTCACTCAGCGTTCCTTCTTTAACTACCCCTCCAGGAGAAACCCAAGCAGACAGTGTCCTTCCTCCTCACACCCTTTCACACTTTGCACTGCCGAGCTATACATCTTTTTCTTGCTCTGAACATGGCGAGGTGCAACACCTTTTTATTCAACCTTTAAGAATATGGAAACTGGCATTTAATTTTTCATGTTCACTTAAAACCCAGGTGGTTGCCAAGCACTGATTTTGCTGATGCGCGGTATCCTTTTGGGTTATTTAGAGAGTTCAGGAGTCCGACATTTACAGCCTACAACGAATCCCTCCTGCTCTTCCTCCTCCCTCAAACACCCTAGCAATTTTGCTGGGCTAAAGGCAGGAGTAAGGTGAGACAACCACGGGGCTCCTGGGGTACTGCAGGGGCCATAAACCACCAGGAATGAAATCGGGATATACACACCACGTTATCAAGCCCATTTCCCTGCCAGCACAGTTTAGTGGCCCAAGACACATTCCCGTGTGCTTTATCTGCAGCTCTTGAATAGAGCTTGCTACTATTCGCTTCCGGTCACTAGGACTTGGCAGCCTTTAGGATGACATACAGGCTGGTTTGATCCTACCCGCACAGGCTACCTTGCCCAAGAAAAAAAAACCCAAATCAGTGTATAAAGGAACAGATAAGAACGTATTCCTGCAGAGATGAGCCCCTGAGGTTTTAGGGTTTCATGCACTACCAGCAAGTTCATAGCACTTGTGAGGTGCGTCCACACCACCAGTGTTTTAAAACCTACATTAGAGAACAGACTGCTTTTTCTTCTCTTTGGATTTTCTACAAGGAAAGATCAAGGAACTGGAATGGAAGGGAGGGGGGGAAGCCACAAGTGGGACCGGTTCCAAGAACCAGCTACTTGTCAGCTCTGCAAAATAGCTGTTAATTTATAGAGGAGAAGTGTGCAGGTTCTTTCAGGGCCATACGTCAAAGCTTTCTCACTATGATACCTGGCTTTATTTGGCCTTCATATCATGGACCAAATTGGATTGCTCTGGTTCTGGCTAAACCGCACAAGGGTGATGTAGACTGTGATTTATTGCTGTAAGTGGTCCGAATGCCTCCCACTAAATTTGTTGTGACCTTATCACACTATTAAAACCTGAAGTAAATAAGTGCACTGAGTAAAGGTTAACAACACACCAAATAAAACAAACAGAAAACAGAGGGGATAGGACCTACTCACTCACATGGCTGGCACGCTCCAGGGAATGAGATCGCAGCATGTTCTGGCAGCACAAGGGAAGCTCTCAGAGCACGCGGAGCCATACAGAGATAAGGAATGGGGTTAACTCCCCCAACCCTGCAGCCCACGGTGGGACAGCTCTGCTCATGCTTTTCACCTCCACAGGCCCCTGGGTCAGGCCCTACAAAGAAGAACATCCCTCTGCCTCCAACCTCAGTTCACAGGGCTCCCTCTGCATAGGATCACAACCCCAAAACCACTGAAGAGAACTCTGTACAAAAGTATTCAGGATTACATGCATTGCCAGGAGGTAGCAGCCTTCAAGATAAGCCTGAAAGGAGTCATACAACTTACTGGCCTGCTTTAGCCCAATTCCTCTTCCTAAGTGGCAAGATACTCCCAGCCCATACTCAAAAGTACTCAAAGCAATGAGCACAGGCAGGTTCTTGAGACCTTTCCTCTCTCAAACAAGATACCCTCAGCTAGAAGCTCCCCATCTCCACAGCCTCCCTGAGCTCTCTGGACCCAAAGGGCTGAACAGCACTGCAGAGGCGAGAGCAGAGCTGCCCATTTCTGTAGCAACCACCAGATAACAAATCAGTACCACATCAGGTTTATCACTGTCCCCCTTCTCAGTGCACCAGCTTGCACCCCTCTCCAGACAGGGCAGCAACTTCTACAGCAATAGCTCTGCTACCACGAGATGGTTTAGAGAAAGACATTTCACACCGTGGTCTGAAGATAACAGCCATCAGGCACAGATCTAGCACAGCATCTTAAACAAGGGCCGCGTATTTTTGATATAATAATTGTGCTACTTTGATTTTCTATGATAAAAACATATCTAGGTCATGCCTTGTATTGTCTTTCCCAAAGGCTCAGACCTTATCATACCCCTGAATAAAATCAGTGCCAGGAAGCAGAGAAGGCTTTGGAGAAACAGGAGCAACGAGAAAACACACAATGACCAAGAGAAAGAACAAGAATCATTTAAACGCCTGATGCTAGCAGACTGGTGTTCCGTAGGAGGAGATGCTCCCATCGCCAGCTGTTGAAATCCACAAGATAAGGAAGAGAAAACCCAAGCAAACAACAATTTCTAATAAAAACTACAGCAAGTTTGAGCTGTGTTCAGCACCGTTAGAAAAGGGGCTTCGTTCCAAAGTAAATATGCATATTTCAGGTAAGAGTGAAGCTTCTCCCCAAATCTTAAACTGAGCACAACATTCAGTGCTCCAAACCGCATCGTCTGTTGATACATCAGCAAAAGTGAGGGCATCAGCAGCTCCTTCTTTGTTATTCACCAACAGTTGTGATAAACACGTTACTCTCATAATTGCTCCATTATTATTAGGGGTTCACACTCATTGCAGAAGTCTGTGAGGCACTGCCAAACAAAATGACAATTAAATCCCTACTTATGAGCCTCACAGAATTATAAGGCGCTAATAAGTAACACACACCAGGAAATTTACCAAGACTTTGCGGTCAAAACAGAGGATTTTTTTAACCTAAAAGTATACAATTGACTTTTTGCGCTGTATGAGCTCAGCCAGCCTCTCCCAGCGCTAAACCAGACGCTGGGCAGCCACACCGGGCCAGCACCCCAAGGCTGGTGCAGGAGCGCAGCAGCACCACGCGCCCTCCTCTCCCCGAGCCTCCCTCACCTTCCCCCATGTTTTCCCCTATAAAGCCAGGGATATGTCCCCACCACTCACTCGCCCGTGGCATGGCAGCTCCTTGGGAAGCTCCTCTGCAGGATCCTGCTCCCTTCGAGGCTCAGGGTTAAGAAGTTCCTCTTCGGCTGCAGGGACGCGCCATAGCCGACACGTTCTCCCCGCCGTGTAAGCACAGCCTCTCCCATGCTGCTTCCCGTCCCTGCTAGGCCCATTAGGCCCACAATGAGGGGCAGCTGTGGGGAGAGGCTTTCAGCCCTAATCACCAACACCCTTTCACCTGGGCTCACCTGGGCCCCACGTGCTCAATCAAGGTGTTTTAAGGAGAAAAGGCTGATTTTAAACAATCGGCACCTGCTGTGCCTGTCTGCTTCGGGCGTTCACGCTCCTTCCTCGCAGGCATCACAGCAGACCGCTATTCGTTCCTTGAGGCTTCCCAGACTTTGTGGCACCATGGATCTGCTTTAGGAGGCACTAAGCCCCACCTTAGAGTGCTCTTTCAAATGCCCTCCATTAGGTTGTAGCCACTTTCAAATCAACCCCCTGCAGCCCTTTTGTTTTAAGCACGTGTTGAGCTGCTCTTGCTGGAGGAAGGGGTTTTCTCCGCAGGGATGGAACTTGTCTTAATGCAAACCAGCCTCTTCTGTAACACATACATGGTACCCTTAACACGTTTCTCTAGTACATCTCAATATGTAGGTCAGAAACAGCATTAAGAAAAATGCTACAGATCAGATTCCCATCTGCCGTGCCCCACAAGGAGAACTAATGGCATCATTTTAAACGAGGAACTTGATCTCAGCATCCATTTTCACACTTCAGAACCTATGTCCACGTTCAAAAACATATTAAAGCTAACACTGAATTCCACCCCTGTCACTTATCTCCTGTCTCTGCCTTCCTGAATGAGTCACTAACTGCATTTCATCTGTTCAGCTCCCAAATCCTCAAATTCATCTGCAAAAATGGAACCCCTTTGATCTCATATTGCTGCTAATTCATTATTGATGACCCAGTCTGGAAGGAAGGAAAAACCTCCGTCCCCGTTAGTTGTTCTACTTAGTACGTTCTGGTGCTTCAATTAATGCAAACCCCAACTCCGAGGGTGTGACTGCCTTCCACAGTGTGAGTCAATGGGGGGAACAGAAAAACGGAATAAAGCTGGATTGAATTAGTCCAGCTGTAAATCTCTGTAATAGCGTAGATGTCACCAAAGTGATATCCAACACTGAACAATCCTGTTTGTTTTCCCAGCTGCTGCTTTGTAGAATTCCCAAGGCAGCCATTAAGGGTTTCTCAGTGGAGGACTCATTCTCCCTCACTCACATGGTTTTGGTGAAGTCGTTAGGCTGTGTGCTGTAATGACCCTTTTTGGCCCAAGGCACTAAAAGCCTTGGAGTAATATATGAGCTGGTGAGTGAGTAATCGAGAAGGAATAATTAACACAAGTCATTTTGCTCTTTGTTTTGTAGAAGAGAAACTTCCCCTTCTGAAGGTGTCTGAATTATAAATGTTAGGAATATGAGCATGAAAACAGCAATGTGCAGACATCACTGCTTTTTTGTACAGGGATGCTCTGACAGAAGCAGGACTACACAGCAGGGAACATACACTTACATCACCTCCTATGAATAACCAGCAATCAAAAATATGGATATGCCTGCACCTATGTTCAGTCACCCAGCAGGTTTGAGGTCTTAAGGAAGAATCATTTGACTCACATTTCTCTTAGACAATACTGTACAAACATGTAGCAAGGTCCCAGGAACCAGGGGGAAATGGAAGACTGCAATTGGACAAGTGCTGCTCAAACGAGGACTGATTGTAAGCAGAGGATGTCCCAGTGAAATCAGGTGTATCGGCTCTTCAGGACATTCTGGTTCCATCATTCTCCTGAATTCACCCACATTAGCGCAAGAATGCAGTTTGATTTTCTACTGGCTTTTGTCAAGTGGCTGATGGACTTCGTGCTTCAGGAAGGTATCGACTCCAGTTGTCCAGCACCAGGTCTCTCTTCTGGAGCCCATCACAGCTTTTCTTATAGGGTCTTACAGGATCTCTGCTCTACCTGTCACTGGTTTTCTATAAACTTCATTCTCTTCTATACGTGTGTTCACCTGTCAAACTCGGCCAACAGATCCTGGCACCATTGGGAAGTCGGGCTGACACACAGAGTGCAAAGGCTTAAGCTTCCTTCCTGCAGTAAACTATGCTAAAGAAAAACACAAATATTTTGCATCAGAAATTCACATCCTTTTCTCTCCTATACAGTGAGCTCCCCGTAGTGACAGAGCAAAGTAAAAGGCTTAGAGCAAATAGAGGAAACCACACTGCGTTTATTGCCAGAGTATGTCAAAGCCATCACATAAACCTCCCTGCATTTTCTGGTGCATGTTAAGGGCTAAGCCATTAACCTCTTGTATGACCAAATGTATTGAGTTCTCCAGGCTTCCCTTGCCTTGTCCATACTTCCCTGCTGAAAACTCTTTCAGTACCTGGAAACTGCAGAGTAGACAACGGCCCTCATAGACAGATGCTACCTGTCCTTGCAACCATCCCCTTTTCCCTCTTTGCCACATGCTGCAGCCCACCCGCTCTTTCTTTTGCTCTCCTGCCATTCCCAATTCTGATTCCCACCCAGATTTCCCCTCATTTCTTAAGAGGAAAACATGCCCCAGCCCTACACAAGTCGATGAGTGCAGGATACTGTTATCTTGCTTCCTTGGCAAGACTCTTCCCCATGGCCCAGGGGAGGTTTGGGAATCCCATTGCGAGGCCAGGAGGACCAGGACCATTGATCAAAGGCCTGTTCTTGACAGGTTTTGCACCTCCTGCTTTGCTGCATGTTCTCCTCTTGGTTTTATTTCTTACAGACACCTGCCAAAAGAAACCCCCTGCACCTCACAGGCGTTTTGATCATTCATCTTCAGTGACTGCAAGTGTAATAAACAAGCACTTACTAGAATACAATCACTTCTTCTTAAGGCAGGCAGTTTTCAGGAATGAAATCACAATAATTACCTCTAAGAATATGTATGAATAACAAACATTCAGTCCTCCTGGGTTTGTTTTTTCATTCACCTGCATGGAAGCCTTCCGCTATTTCCCTTGCGGTTATTTTTTGCTTAGCAGAGACTTTGCTTTTAATTGGACTCAATATTCAGCCAGGTGCAACCCCAAATTTGTATGTAAAGAAGCTATATGTGGCAAGCAGTTCATCCTGGAATCCATTAAAGAGAGGTTGGAATGAGATTATTCCAGGAGCTCTCCTGCATTCACAGGAAACCAATTCTACTGCCCCTGAAGAGCAGTCTTCCCAGGCCAGGGAGATGCAGGTGGTAACATTGAGTCCTCCTGGTTTTCCCTTTTGTCCACAAAGCAGAACCGTGCACATTCCTGAGCTCATTTCATACCTGAGAAATGGCTTGCCATGCACTGATAGCCCGTTATCCACTTCGGCACCGAGACCAATTGTATTTTAAGCACAGTGACATGCCGCCAATACTGACTGTTCCTGCAGCCTCTTTCCTTCAGCCCTTCCTCTGAATGCTTTGCATCCCCCATGAAATTCAACTGAGCACTAAATGGAAGCTATGGAGAATACAGTAACGTGTACAAAACAAAAACAAACCAGTCACTAAGGGCGATAACCAGTCACTTGGGGTGACACCTCCAAGTGGCAGAAAGCAGGTTGAAAAGCATCCTCAGCATCGTGCTGCCACAGGGGAGCTGACCACATCCCTACCACCACTCCAGCAAGCACAGCCACCCTCTCATGGGGCTCAGCACATGAGCAGGTCACAGTGCCAGCTGCAGCCTGCCACCTCAGCTGCTTCTTCTTCAGAAGAAACCCCGCTTTAGCGAGGTAATGAATTGGTTTTGGGGACCTGCTGCAGAACTGTTTAATGACAAAGAACATAGGGAAAAGGACAGTTCTGACTTTCTCAGCAGGCAAAAGCGACAGCCTTGTAAGTCGGAGGCACACATTTTCAGGCTGTGGCTGGTTTTGAAGCACAAGCCCTCTACCAAGACTTGCCTTGCTGGTTGCCTTCCAGCGGTCCCAAAAGAGGCCTTGAAGTCATCATCTCCAAACACACAGGCTGGGATGTGCCTCCTCCAAGATAACATTCCTTCCTGGGGAGGATGCACATTTGACTATAGGACTACAAACAGAAGCCAGGGTGAAGAGCAGCATGTTCTCCTGTGTCAGGTGAAGTATGGCCTTTCAAGTTGCTCTTCAAAACAGGGCATCTTCCTTTGGACCACAGAGGCATACACAGCTTCGGCTGCTGGTGAAAGGTCTGTGCTCAGAGAGGCTGTGATTAGAGGCCAAGCAAAATAGGATAAATCTATAGTGGTTTTGAGAGCATGTTTTACTGACTGTCACACACCTTTAAGTCTTGAAAGGCTGTTGATCCCAAAAGGTTCAGGCCACTAAACAGAAGTCACAGGAGCCAAGGCAGTTTTCTTTGAAGTCTTGCATCTAGTTGCTCTCAAACCAAATGAGCTGAAGTTTGGCTCTTGGTAGATAAAGGTCTTACATCCGTACTATACCCAAAGAGCTCCCAGAGCACAAAATAACTGTTCTGTGCCTTGCAGATTCCTGGAAGAGTTAATTACTGTAAAGGTCTTTGGGTGAAAGGCATTAAAGCAGTCAAGCCTCAATTTTTCCTTACACACTCCACATCAAGCTAGCTTGTTTTTTTCCTCAGGGCGAACTGACCATTAGCATGGCTCAGTTCTGAAGCAGAAAATTAGCTCATATAAATTAACATAACTCTGACCTATATTCCTAATTCACACCTTCTTGCCAACCTAGGAATAGATGTCCGGTGGTGAGACACAACCAAGATAACCATAGTTAACTATAAAAGCCTTGGCTTCAACACGGTTAAGGACTCATCAACTTACCGTCATTGTGATGTCCTCATTCCAAAACTAGAAGAGGAAATCGGCTTTCATTTCAGTATCCTGGAGTTCTTCCACCCTCCATGTGAACCCACAAGCATTTCATAGGAGCTTATGACTTCTGTCATCTGCCAACTCATTTTCCCTGGTGCATTAACATAGAAGCATGCCGGGCAAAAGCAAAAACCGACCCAACAAAAACCAGTGACCGTGTTTGGATCTAGCCTAATTTGGGAATCGATGGGATGCAGGGAAATCCAAACTGGCTACCCAGTTCTGGCTGTGTGAAAAAAAAAAAACTGCCTTCTTTTGAAGCTTATTTATGTACAGATCAAACAAACAGACTTGCAAGTGCTTTCATTTAACTTTGATGCCAAACTTTGATGTCTTCACCATTTGCTGTAATCATCTTTATGTGCATTTTGTATTATTTTTTTAAGTACAAAATGCCACACATAAGACTAACTTCATCTGAAACATGCAGCATTTTTGTTATTTGAAAACTCTGAGGTTTTAATTTGTTTCTTATCAGCAGAACACTTCTGGGGCAAAGAGAACAAGTTTAGAATGCCTTTCAGATGACTTAGATTCACATTTTATGTTGGTATTCAGAAGAGCTGGCTAATAGAAGGGTGCTGACATCTTTTCACACTCTTTGGCATCTGTTATATGCAAACTAATGGTTACTTCTCAAATGTTTGGTGCTTTGCTCTATGATGAGTACCCAAAGGTGACACTTCCACACAGTTTAATCCACTTGGATCATTGCTCAAAAGCCTTGTGCCCAAGCTGGGAAGGAGAGGTACCACAACCTTTCAGGACTAAGCTTTAGTTGATGCTATATAAAACCTTTGCTTGAGCTCCAAATATCTATCTTTATGTGCTTGAAAGCCCTGTTTCCCCCCAAAACAAAGTAGAGGAGCATTTCTCATCCTAGCTCTGTATTTCTGCCGGGCTTTTTCCCCAAGAACATAGGAAGCCAGAGATAAGAGTGAAGCTTTTAATCAAAAGGGGCCTGAATGATTTCTATTGCATTTAATAACCACTGTCACTAGGTGAAAGTGCTGTACTGGATTCCATAGCTGACAACAGTGGTGAGGTAGAGGATACTCTTCAATTAGAAAGTGATACCTCTCTCCTTTTAAAACTGATGGAGGAGGACAGTACCTGAAGTCACTTTTTCACTGCTGAACACTCTGGCTAGCTTTAATCTGGGTAGCTTAGAGGCTTATAGCAATCTAGTACCAATAGGATGGAGCTCAGTTTCTATCTATCATTGTATTTAACAGAATTAGGGTCAGAGTGATGCCATGGTCATGATGACCAGAAATCTTCCAAGATTCTGTTAAGAAGACAGTACTAGATGGCTAAGGAAGCTGGGAATCATTCCCGGCAGGCATTTACTAGCCAGAAACTGAGTTAACTCAGTACTTAGGATTCACTGAAGAGATAGCCCCTGGGCTTCCAAACCCAAAAGTAGCTTTTTAAGTTGGGATTCCTGCCATGCTACTCCTGTTTAGAGCACAGCCAGCTTTCAGCTCACTGAATCAAGAACACACCACCTTCAAGCAGGAAGCATTACCACTCTGCTTCTGACCTAGCCACATATATTCCAAGCATTTTCTTTGTGTTTGCGTATATACACTTACAGCCCTAAACCTCCCCATGGGCCTGACTACTCTGAGAACTTAATAGACATACAAACTGCTTATGTTCCTCAGTTGAAAGTACTGGAGTCAACCTGGACCAGCTGTGCAAAGAAGCCGGCAGAAGGTCACCACACACACATGGAAAATCCTTGCTGAGCATCTCATGGAGAGTTTGAAACAGTCCGGAAGCATTAATTCTGCCATCACTTTGGTTTACAGGAAGCAGTCAAATGGCTCAGAGAGGGGTCAGCAGAGATGCAAGCTCTGACACTATCCCTGCTAAAGCTACAAGGACAGACAAGATCTACAAATTAAGTGAGGAAAAGGAGCGAACTCTGAGGAGGAACATAATTACACAGTGGACTTCCATGCAAGTGTTAGCACTGCACTTTTCCCGAAAGAAACCATTTGTGCCGTTATCCAAGAGCATAGAGTAGAGGGGAGAAAGTTTTCCTCTCGAGGGCAGCTGAAGGAGGAAAGCACTGAGAAGCAATCATTAGTAAAATAATTGGCTGCCTGCTTTGCACAGTTGCCACAAAATGTTTACGCTGTCAGTGCCATGAATGTGTTGGCTTGCCAAAGGCACAGCTGTGCCAAGGAACTGTCTGCTGCAGGGGCTGCTGTGGCATTTCACCTTGTAGGTACATGATGCTCTCCTGGGTCATCATCCTGATTCCCCTGCTATCCCAGGAACCAGACTGGGGAACTTTACTATTGACCTCCTTCTGAAACCAGGAATTCTGGATGCCATAATTACTATCAGAAACAAGTGAAACACCCAAATCCTACTTTTGAGAAACAAAGACACCGAGCTGTCTGATAAAGGATGTGAATTAAGTAGGTCTTAAAAAAGCAGTAATAAATTGGAAGCTTCCTTGTCAGAGAGTAAGAAAAAGACCTGTTGTTAATGCTGTAGATACAAAGAAGCATTGATGTCTTACATTCAAGGACAATGATACTGAGTTTATTGCACTGTGCTGGAGTGGAATAGAAGTGTTATTTAATGGAAGCATTTCTGTTGCTTTTCTCTCCTCATTTTCCAACTAACTTTAACAACATGCACCTTGAAGAATGAAGGATGCTTTTGCTTCGTACCAAAGAGGATGGACGTTGAAGAGCTCCTAAGAGACCCAGAAGTAGTTAACTGAGCACAGGCTCACTTATCAGCAAGCAATCATATTAAAGAAGGGTACGGTCTAGGAAGAAAAGACATGCACCACACAGTAACTTATTCATATATTCCATGTGTAAAGAAAGCTTCTAAGGTCACAATCCTGAAAGATGCTGCAGGCTCCCTGCAAGTTACTGCTGCTCTCAGTTCTGATGCTGTGGAGCATACTCAGCACATTGCAGGATTTAATTCTGAGAGCTAACTGATCCAAAAGGCAAACTGTTAAATTAATAAAGGCTCTGCATGCTAGATCAGGACATGATTAGATTGCCTGTGCTGCAGAGAGATTATCAAGTGAATAAATCTAGCACGAGATAGATAAAACAAATACCTATTAAAAATACAAATCTCTCAACACTAGGAAGAGAAACGCGTTCCCAGCACAGAGTCTGAAAGGCTTCAAAAAGACAGGCATATCCAGCATCAGAACAGATGGAGATGAACAATAATTGCTTTTCAAGCATCCATCCCCACAGAAGTGGTGAGCATGGGCCCCCTAAAGAGACAGATAAATGAAGAGTATCTTTGGAACACTCAGGATCAGATGAGAATAGGTGGGAAACTCGGCTTTTAAATGTGACAAAAGTAGAGACAAACTCAGACATTTCCAGTTACTTAGCCAACAGTTTAGTTGCTACTGCCTTGATCTTGGATAGAGATTTTCACTGACTTTTTGTAGGTAAGAGAGGCTTCTTTGCACCAGACTTCTGACCTTTAATCTTGGCTCCAGTCAGCCCAAGGTAAACCCAAGTTTCACATCATTTTATCCCTTCCTTTCCCTGACTTTGGAA
>JASTZW010075292.1:11269-23545 GCA_032466295.1 Forpus passerinus | reverse complement strand
TTTTTCTGGCCTGCTTGACTGGCCCAAACCTTAGCAAAACTGCTTCTAAATTTCTATTTCTTTTGCTACTTGCAACATCATTACAATAAGTTGCATGTTATCAGTGTGGCTTTTGAACGTTTTTGTGGTAACAGCACCAAGGTTTAATGGTGTGTTGAGGCCTGTTTTGAAGCTGTGCTCAGTAATGTCATCCAGTATATGTTGTTCTTGTGTTTAATGTTAACTCGGAATTGAGGAGGATTTCCACCCAGAATTCTCTGATAGCTTTCAGATTTTGTGGTGAAACTCACATGTGCCCAAACTAAATTGTAAAAAGCGGCTGTATCCTACAGTTGTCCAGGGGTGGAACCAGGCTAACTGAAATGCATGGAAACCCTCTCCCCAGATCATCACCTTTGTCCTTACTGAATTCCCTTGCAATGACAAGGAACTACAGGGTTTTGTTTCAGATGAGATCTGACTGATATCCCTTTTGTTAAAATCTTTGGCAGTTTAGTACTCATTTGCATAGCTTCGTACCTCTGGGTGTTCCTTCTGTAAGGTGTTTATGTGTGCTGAAAAGCAAGGCTGAAGAAAATGTACCAAGCAGGAAAGCAGTAGTTAACAATTTGTAGGTCTGAATATGCATGTATAGTGTAAACATGACTGTAGCGGCTGTTGAAGTTTGTATTAGTCATGCAGTAGGTTCTCTGTGTGTTAGCCTTAGTGAATACATCTGAGTATATGAATCCATATGGCTATGAATAAGATAGAAAATAAGTGGCTGTTAACTGTTCTGTTAAATGGTCTGTATAAATATGGGGTTACTTTAACCGAAGTTATTTCCTTTCTTTCTTTCTCTATGTAGTCTTAGTAAACAACTGTCAGAATACACAGACTGGAAAAACCCTGGAGAAGCTTCTACAAGTGATGCACGTAGTACTCAGCACCAGGCAGGAGCTTGTCACTTTACATTGGGTGCACCTGCTATGGACAGAGGAGGTAGGATCCTTAACTGTGGAGTAGCTCTCAAGGAAAATCAGCCTGTCGTTTTCTTTAGGTGGTTTGTATTGTTAACACTTGCTGTGTTCACCATTAAATTTAGTGGAGGCATGAGATGGATAGCGCAGAAAGTTGTGTGAATGTGCTTATCTGTTGCTAGTTGGAGGCGCTTCTTGTCAAGCTGATTTGTGTGCTACATGTTCGTTTATAGGATTGTTGCCTGCTGCTTGTCAGGTTGCCCATCTGTGTAGGTTTTCCTCTTGAGAGAAGGGGGACAGGGAAGGAACTACTCAAGAGTGTTTTTGTTTTTCAGGTGTGTAATTTTACCTACGGGCCATTCAGCTTGTGAAAATCCAATTGCAGAAGCAGTAGGTTCATCTTGAATAGTTGTTCATACTTTCGTAGTTGAGAAGCAACAGATGAGTTAGCAGGAAGATATGTGTCATGTTGATTTCCAGTGAGTGTGTAGGTCTTTGTTTTAATATTAGCACTCATCTGCACTAAAATCTTGAGTGAGTCATTCTCTTTCTCAGCATCAGTTGCCTTTTTTTTTTTTTTTTTCTCCCATGTAGTTGATTAGAGAAAAATTATCTTGGAATGGTAACTTTGTCAGCAACAACAATATATTATTTGTATTGTGTCTTCTTGGACATTGTTTGATTTGCAAGGAGAATGATGTTTTTCATCCACTTTGAGTAATTTTATTAAATGAGCTTTAAAAAATCGTTATTAATTTGTGATCTAAAAAAAACAATTAAATTGCCTTGTGATCAAAAAATCAAGTTCTTCAGTGAATTTCTAAAATTCACTCTATGCTTATGAGCTCACATAGCTATAGTGGAGTGTTAGAAAGTTAATATTTTAATGTAAATGAAATTTTATCTCGTCCTTTAAATCTCAGACCCTACAGTGGAATTTTTTTTTTCTTTCTGGGTTTTTAAAGGTGTTACGTCAGAGCTGCATGGCAAATGGGCAGCAGATTATTCACAGTTCATTACTTATTTTTTTTACGTACGCCAAGAAATAGAGTAAAATGTGGGATGTGTATGTGATATTTTTCTTCACTGACTTTTCCCAGACATGTGAATTTATTTTAGAGCCAAACTTTGCTCCTTTAATTTAGAAACGGTTGATTTGAATTAGTTAAGAGACTTGTAAAGTTTCTTGATAGTTTGGAGGAAGATTTGTGAAGAGGGCTTGGAACAGGTAATTTAATCAGCAAAATGTTGCTTTCACCCAAACAGCACTCTCTGTTACTGCCTCTTGTGCAGGTAGATAATTACTGTAGTACTGCACGGTAATGGCTGACCAGCCTGGGTTATTTTAAAATACGTGGCTTGAAGAGTAGTATTGTTTTGTGATTCCAAAACTGATATGCTCTCAGGGAAATGCGGGCTCTTGAACCAAATAATTTGCCCCATTCCTTGAAAATTATACTACTATTAATATAAGTCCCTAATATTATGAGAAATCTTTTCTAATGCTTCTTAATTTGAAGAGGCATAGTAAGTGTGAAGAGAATGTTCTGTGAGTTAAGGACTTAGGAGGAGAAAGTATGCTGCTTGTTTCTAATAGGGCTTGTTTTCCTCATGAGTTGTACGAATTCTTTTCTCCTGGTACTCAGTCTCTTAAAAGATGACCCTAGCTTGTTGAGGGAGAGGGGTTAGTAGCATGTAGGGAACAGTTATTTGCGTTAATGCTGTCGACTAGCAGCCACAAAGCACAGGTCCTTCGTCTTGAGAGTCTCTTTAATGTACTGCAGAAACAGGCATTGAAGCTTCTGTTCAGAAGAGAAGCTGGGATGATCTTGAGAAACCAGAGAAAAAGCCACTTTGGAGTTATTTTCTTTTGCTCTTCTGTACTATATTTCTGGGGTCTTCAATGTTGTTATTCCTTCTGACGCTTTTGCGCTCTTCAAAATGTTCTCCTCTAATGAGAGAATTGTCATATTTAAGAAGTTGGCTCATGCTTATTTGTATGCTTCCTTTTTGTCAGAATATGAACCTTCTTATTAATCACGAACAGGTTTGCAAAAACCTCCTAATGAATGGCTTCCAGCCCTAACATATTGAACTAGACTCTTTAGATTTGAAGTTAGAATTTCTTGGGCAGAAAGTAATGATTATGCAACTTTTCTAAAGACAAGAGAGATTCAGATTTATAGTATGACTGCTGCCGCTGAACCCAGGACAGTCTACAGTGACAGTATTTTTTTAGCTACTGTACTGCATGTTACTGATTTGTTTCTTCAGTGTTTCCCTGAGTCCCTACAGAAACTTGGGTTTTCATCATGAAGTCCCTGGAAAAGAAATGAGTGCTTCAGTATGTTTTACATCTCCTGAGGTCAGGAAAAGTTGGCCTGTATCGCCTTTTAAGAGAACTGGGACATGAAAGAGGGATGAGAAACTGTCTTGAGCCCCCTTCTTACCTCTTTAAGTGTGTTTTTCTTAGGAGTCCTTTTGCCACATTCATTCCACGTGTCTGTGGTAAAATTAATTAAACCAAGACTCCCTTCTACTTCAGGACAAATGTTATGGCCTTGTCACAAAGAAATTTGGTGTAAGGTAGCTGTAATAGCAGAACCCAGAAACACACCATTTTTTGTCTGGAAATATAAAATTTTACTAAGTAGGATGGGTAGAGCAGGTAGATAGGTGATTTGTATTCTAAAACTTGTGTTCCACAGCAGACAGACATGCATATGCACACAAATGTGTACGCATGATACTCACACAGTCAGTGCACCCGGTTTGGTTCAGTTCTGGCTTTCCCTGTAGCCCTGGGGGAAGAGGGTGTTTGTTCTGACCACTTGTATCTGCATTCTGGCTGATGGCATAGCTTCCTGTATGTGAACAGTTCAGCATGGTCAACTCAATGCAAGCAGGGCTTTTATATTTAAACTGAGGTAGGAGGGGTCTGTGTTTGCATCGGACACCAACTGGCACAAGTTTCAAGGTGAGCTGGTTAAAGGCAAGAGGTCCTGGGTTGCTTTTTTAGTAAGGGATGATAAACATGCTAGAACTGTAACTTGTGATGTGTGAGTGTAAATAGCATAATGGCTCAAAGCTGTGTGGTTGAGTACCGAAACCAAGATTTCCTTCAAAATTTCTCATCAGTGTATCTCTAAAGTTTAGTTGTTGGTAGCCAAGGATTTTGGGGATGCTTAGAGGGAGGAATTCTAAGTGTGTTGTATGTGGAAAGCACTTGACAAATATGAAGGGGTTACGTTTGCAATCCATGCTAGGCAGGGGTTAGTCAAGTAGAGGGAAATACAAAGTTTACAGTAAATTTCTGGTAAACTGTTTCAGTATTTCAGAATGCTGGAATATGAGTATTTTGCATGGAGCAAGTAAATTAAAGTTACGCCGTTTGACGCTGTCCCTTGAGAGTAAGCTTCTGTAGATTGTGACTGGTTTTGTTCTAGTGCTTACAACTGTAGAGCAGGCTGGTATTCACAGTACATTCTCCGCTGGTATAGTTTTGTAGATGTACTGCTTGTGTTTTCCAAGTTCTGGGAATTCAGATTTATTCTGATATTGTTTCATCTGTCCTTTCCATGCCTTTCCCTAAATGGATATAGGAATGCCACAATCTCCTAACCAGGCATCAAGAATGGGAAAATCAAGGAAAGGTATTCTACGCAGTAACACTTCAACTATGAGATATGTTTTAACAAATACAAATGTTAACTCACCTATGATGTTTATTATCCTGGAAATACCTATTTTCATGAGTTTGGTTTTATAAATTAGATTTGAGAGCAAGCTTTGGGTGCTTTTTATTTATTTGCATGTTTTGCATGGCTCCTTTGTTATTGCGTGTCTGTTTTCTGTCATTAATGATAGCAGGTTATTTTATTTATTTTTTTTTTTTAAATATGCTCTTCTGTTACTCCAAAATGGCAATGGACTTTAATTAAAGTTTGAAACAAGCAGCCCCCAGAGACTGCTTTTCTAGATTGTGTTTCTATGGTAGGGCATTAAGGTCTGTGTGAAAGGTAGCTCATGAACTTTCCCTGTTGACTTCTAAAGGACAATGTGACCTGGTTTTGATCATGGCTTCAAGTCGCTATGCATTGAAATCAAGAGTTTGGATAACTTAACGAGCTGGTTTGGTTCATTATAGCTGTACTAATTGAAAATATAACTGAAGCCACCCGTGAAAAGTTCGTAACTGACTGCTACATGCTATCCGTGTAGAGACAGATTTTTATTCAGCCTGGGAGGTTCACAGGTACATTAGACTGCTAGTAATGAATGAGTTAAGACAAAACTGTAGTATGTCCAAATAATTAAAATTTTCAAATATTATTTGTTTGCAATTGGTAACATTAAAAATTGGAGTCTGTGTTAGTATTTTATCTGGTTTAGCTTGTTATTGCATTGGAAGCTTCCCAAGACACGTCTGCATGACTTGTCCACACTGAACCACGTATACTGTATTTCGTTGTCTGAAAGCCCCGATCAGGTCAGGAAATGTACTCGTCAAAATTCTCACATAAACCCTTTTTATAGGTCAGACAAAATTTCCATGTTCATTTGTGGTTTACTGGTAGTAGAGGAGATGTCTTCAGGCATGATATGTCATTGTTTTCTTTTAATGATTTTGTCCAAGACCTCAGTTTGGTTGTCATCCTGCTGACTTTATGGAAGGTCAGCAATCTCCTGTTTATAAGCAACTTCATTTTATTATGGTAACTAACAAGAACTAGTTACTGAGAACTTCAGGAGTGCTGAAATAGCTACTATGTGGAGGGTTTTTTGTGGATTTGATTTTGGTTTTGTTTTTTTCTTCTGTCTTGGGAATTGAAGATCCCTTTTATTTCACCGTAGTTGTTGGTACTTGAGAGGTTTTGGCACTCTTCAGGCTGGATTCCCATAGTTCAGATTTTGTTGTACATCTTTGTTATGCTAGAGTGCACTCTGATTGAATTTACAAATGGCCCCAAGCTGTGGGAATCAGTAGATATGCTTCAGGTTAGCACTGTCATTCACAGGGACCTTGGCAAGCTGGGTAAACAGACTGTCAGGCCTGTCTCATGAAATTCAGCAAGGGAAAATGCCAAGTCCTGCACGTGGTAAGGAGCAACAGCCACTTGCCACTAAACATGCTGGGACTGCCTGGCTGGAGAGTTGCTTTGGTGAAAAGGCCTGGAGGGTCTTGGCAGAGAGTGAGCTGAAAATGAGCCAGCATCATGTCCTGGCAGCTGAGGTGGTCAGCAAGTGTGCTGGGCTGTATTAAGAGCCTAATAACCAAGAGTTTGGGGAAGGTGATTGTGCATCTCTACTCGGCACTCACTGGGTTGTATTCAGCTCCCTAGGTATAGTTTTGAGCCCTGCATGCAGGAGGGGCTGGACTCTTATTCTGTCTGAACAGTGAGCAAGTTCAGTTGAGGGCTTTGAAACTCACCAGGAGCAGGAATACTTGCCTTTCAAGGTGCAAGTCAGGAAACTAGGGTTGTTCAGCCTGAAAAAGAGGTGACTTTGCAGGGAACCCAGCAGCAACTTCCAGGAAAAGGCAAAGCCAGATGCTTCCCTGTGGTGCATGATAGGAGGCAAAAATAAAAGAGGCATAAAGGGAAATAAGAATTTCTAATTGGATAGGGACTGCTTCACCATGATGAGGACAGTACCATTTCTCTCCTTGGAGGTGTTCAAGACCGGACTGGTTAAAGCTTTAAGCAGCCTTATCTGACCTCATAACTGAGCCTGCTTTGAGGAGGCAGTTGACTTAGAGGCTTCCTGAGGTCCCTTCTAACCTGATTTATTCTATGATCCTACATGCAAGCTGCTTTATAACACTAATGAAAGCTTGGAGTGTAATATGGAATGCCCTGGTTACGTGCCTTTTATCTGTCGAATACCCTTTTTGATGCAATGTAGAGAAATGCTGGTGATTCTTCCACCTGAGTGTAAGCTTTAGATTTTGATTATGCCTTTTGATTTTATTTACCTTTTCTGAATAAACTGGGTAGATCAGCAAATCTTGGCATTATATAGCATAGTGCATACATAATGGTATATAAGATAGTAAAATCTCTGTATGTGATGTGTACTCATGTCTGTAATGTCAGTAATTCAGTGGTAGTTAATTTACTGACTGTCTTGTTAAGCCACCAACATTTTGTTAATTGCTAACTAATGCAGTATATTAATGCTGTGGGGGGTTTTGGGTGGTTTGGTTTGTTTGGAGTTTTGTTGTGTGTGTAGTTTTAGTTTGGTTGGCTTTTACCTTAGAGACGTTTCTTAAACTTCTAGGTACATTAAGAGTCCAAAGGAGATACAATTCTGGCCTTTTTGGGGTGTTTTTTGGTTGCGTTGTTTTGTTTGTTTTTTTTTTTTTTTATTTTAGTTAATTTAACATTAATATATTATTAGTTTAATATAATTAATTTATGGTATTTGTTTTGGAAATGCATTTGTTCAGGCTGTCTTGCGTTGAATTGACTACCCCAAACTTCATACTGCTATGACCTGCAGAGTTGTCCATGTTAAATGTTTATATCTTCTGGTTAATTGTTAGCATGCTAGATCTGATTTCAACATGTCACTTAATGTTTGAACAGCAGTGGATGCGTTTTCCCAAGGAGACTCAATAAGGTGAGACTTGAAAAATGGCACTTTAGCACTTACCTGAGGAATGATTTGTGAGACACAGTACTCATTTTGTCTTGCTTTTTAAGAAGCTCTGAGGAGGGGAGTGATGACAGTTGGCATACTTCTGAGGAGGAGGAACTCGATTTTACCCCCAAGGTATGATGTGTTTACAAGAAAAATGTCCTGTAAAAGTGAGTTGAAGGCAAGTTTTCTCTGGAATTGACAAAAAATGCAGTTCTAGCCAGTACTGTTCTCTGCTTAGATGCAGGGTCTGGCCTGCCAGCCTTTCTTCTGCTGTGAGCTTTTCCTAAAAGACCCATAGCTGTGGCAGACCATGCAGTAGATTTGTGGTTTGGGGCAAAAGAGCCAGAAAGGTGATGAGCTAAACAGCCACGCTGTCTTACTTGTTCATTTGAGTCAGATTTGCAGACCCTAAAAGTCTATACACTACTATTATAACTCGTTCTGTTTTTCTCTGAACGTTGTTATTGTTTCCTGTGAATTTGGTGATAAAATCCTAACTGTTAAAGGAAAAAGGGCATTTATTTGTCAAGATCTGCTGAAATCCTTCATTACCTAGTTCCCCTTTCCTCCTCATGAGGCTCCTTAAGAGCACTCAATAGATGAGTTACTCAGATGGGCTGTCTTTTTTTTATTCTACGAGTTGGCATTTCATGTTTGCATGTGATCTCACACTGCATGTTTTCCCTCTGTAGTTCTGAATGCTCAGATAGTGTTGGTTTTGCCAGCTACAAGCACTCGTGCCTGATGTTTAGACTCATGTTCTGAATAATTATCAACTTCTGCAGTGATGTCTGGAGCATCTGTTGTGTTGCACTGGGATTCTGCAGTGATGAGGAACTTGTTTGTGGAAGTCCAGTTACTCGTCACAGTAATGCTGGAGATGCAAGCATGTTTAGTTTTCACGTGATTTCATTTTCTTGCCCTGTTTTAAATAGAAATGTTGCAGTTTTCTGGCATGGTCTTAGAATGTAGGGATATTTTGGGAAATGTACTTGCAGGTACTAATTTATGCCTCAAGTCTAGGAGTCTCAACAGTTACTTATGTTTTGCACATTTTCAGGGAAGCATTCTGAAACTGCGATCTTAAATATAACTGAATTTTACTTCATGATTACATACACTGAAACAAGGTGTTTAGAACTGTTATACATGTAGATGCAGTTTTGGAAACAACTTGCAAAAGGGCACTTGCACAGTAACCTGGGTGAAATACTCCCTAAATTGGATATGTGAGGAGTGTTTGTGTAGTTGAAAGTATAGGATGAAGCCAGCACCAGAGCTCTGTCAAAATGCCAGCCTGATTTAATTTACTGTTCAAGATTTGATGTAAAAAAATTTGTTGTTGTTACTGTGTTTAAAAAAAAAAAAAAAGAAAAAACAACTCCAAAAAGACTCCTTTTTTTTCTCTTAAATATGTCTTTATTTACAGAAGCTGCAGAAGCCAAATTTGACGCTGTTAATGAATGCTTCCCAGCAGTACAGGAAAAACAGTAAGCTATTTGGAAGAGACTGCACGATACACTGGTGTATAAAAGTAGACTTGCTAAGAAGGTGGTTTTTAATTGTTGGGTTTTTTTTCTGTGTTTTATTTTGTTTGTTTGTTTTAAGTGTGTTTTGTTTTGTATTCTTTGTTTTTGGTTTTTTTTTGCCATCGTAGATGAAAAAGTATCATTTTGGAAACACAAGAGTTAGTCATTTCAGGAAAAAGTCATGTCTTTAAAATGAAGGCATTAATTCCCTCCTAAGCCTTTGTCCCTAGTCAAGTCCCTTCTCCATCCTGCCCATCTTTTATCTGGCTCCTTTTCCAGACATTCCAAACTGACTCTTGCGCTAATCTGGTAACGTGCCTGTTACTGTTTGCATAACTCCTTTTGTTCACATGCATTTTTCCTTTTCTTGTGTTTAAAGATGGTGATAGTTCTAGAATTGAAAGTCTTAAGGCACTAAAGAAATGCCTCGGAGAAAGAACACTGTCAGATGCAAGTGCAAGCAAAGGAAAATGTGGACAATTATTGATTCAAGATGTGTCAAATGCAAAAAACCTGGAGGAGGAGGAATATGATGAAAAAGATAATGAAGATGAGGAGGAGGAGGAAGAAGAGGAGGATGAGGATCTTACTCAAGACGAAAAGGAAGAGGAAGAAGTTGAAGATGAAGAAACTCAGTCTAATGACATAGTGGAGAAGGAGCAGGGTGAGAAAAAAAGAACCTAAAGGGGGAATGAATCAGAAACAGGAGTACATTAGTAGAGCCAAGTATGAAGGGAAAGCTTGGTGTGAAGCTGGAAATGTCTGTGATAATGCTATAAGTAAAAAACTTGATGAAAAGGTGGAGGAATCTGTTGATACTCCTGTGTCTTTTATAGGTGGATGTTATGAAAGGTCACAAGAAAATATAACTGCCATGTCTCCCAAGATAATGAATAATGAAGTATCTTGCAAGTCAGTACCAAAACAAGCTGTCTTTCAAAATCTAAATAATTTACAAGATGCACAAGAAAGCTGGAGCAAGAAAAGCATGATCCAGAAGAAGTTTCACAGAAACGCTGACTCCTGTTTTGTAGACTGTGAAAAGACAAACTGGAAAAAGGAGATACCGCAGCCTCTCTCAGGTAGCTGTGGCCTTGAGGAGAAAAAGTCAAGATTTGGTGGTGGCTTTGAAAATGGTGACAGTTGTTGTTTAGCAGCAAAAAACCCAAGGTTTGGAAGTCAGAGGCCAAACTCTGTTCTTGAATGTGTGGATGATGAAGATACTGAAGAAGAGCAATGCGAAGAAGTAGATAGTGAAGTCTGCGAAGCACTGAAACCAGAAAGTGAAAACTTGTGCTTAAATAAGCGTGAAGAAAATTTAAAAGCAGCATTTTACCCGAGCACCAAAGTGAGTATATCATGATGATTCAATCGCAAGGTTATTTTCTAAGGGTAATATAGGTAAGAAACAAATGTTAAACTGGATTTCTGTTAGTACTATTCTTCACATACATCAGTCTTTGATCATCTTTTTTGATACTAGGGAATGTCTTACTCCCAGGCAAAATGGTTTCTCAGGTATAAGAGCACTATCAGTCAATATTTTTTTCCTATTGGTTACAGTGGTTTTGTGGGGAAAAGAATAGAGAATAGGTTTTTTTTTGGGATTCAGCTGAAGTTTTCTCAGTTGTATGTATAGATTTTATCTGTAAAGATTTACTGCTATTCCTTGTGTGATGGCTGAAATTGAGGAAACAAAAAGAAGCTTGAAAAGGATTGGGAGCAGAAAGCTAGTGATTGTCCTGAGAGGAAAGCAGGGCAAAAGAAGGAATATGTTCCAGAATGATCTAACTTAAAGCTAGTGTTAGACTGACATAGGGATGCTGGGGATGGACTATTCATGAGGGGCTGTAGTGAGAGGACAAGGGGTAACGGGTTCAAACTTAAACAGGGGATGTCTGGGTATGAGGAAGAAATTCTTCACTGTAAGGGTGGTGAGGCACTGGAATGGGTTTCCCAGGGAAGTTGTGAATGCTCCATCCCTGGCATTGTTAAAGGCCAGGCTGGACAGAACCTTGGATGGCATGGGGGGTTGGAACTAGATGATCTTAAGATCCTTTCCAACCCTAACTATTCTATGATTCTATGACATGAGGAATTCTTCTCAGGGGCTTTGCAGAACCAGGCATGAGACTTTATGGCATTAGGCATTGTTGCCTGCTCCTGCAGATTGCCATGGAAAAATTGAAGGCCTTGTAGAACAAAGCTCAAAGTTTCCCATTTGTCTTAAACAAGAGAAGTATTTTTCAAGTAATTGATAAGTAGTGAAAAAGATGCTTTTTTGGCCCTTTGCAGTGTTTTGGTTGATCTTTTCAGGAGGAATCGTCTGAGTGGGATGACGAGGAGGAGGAGCAGGAGAAGAAGGATGTTGGTCAAGTGCTACAAACTGCAGTTGTTGAGGGTATGAAAAATTCTGCTTGTAATTATAGCCTTCAAGTCCGCAGTGCTTCAAAAGACAACGTTGCTGAGAGAAATGAGTTTGTGAAAACTGATCCCAATTCCTTTATAAGTATTAATGCACAGCAAATGAACTGAAATGGTGATTGGCACCGAGAAAGCAAATTTTCTTCTTGCCTGTGTGTCCTCGTGGTCACTGGCAGAGAAGGAAAGTAGCTTTGTTCCTTTTCATTTATTCTGGAAGTGAAATTGTAGCAGTGGATTCCAAATGATGCTATATGAAACAGTTTTCCATTTTTTGCTTTTGTTGTACTCTCCCTGAAGTGATCTGAACAAAATATGGAGATGAAAAAGAGGACTCTAGCGCCTTGAGTGTGACAGTAACATTCCTCTTTCTGGCCCCTACAGTCAAATTGAAAAGCTATGACTGCTGTTGGCTGAAGCTTGAGAGAGATTTTAGTCAAGCTGAGGGAAAGCTGTTCTGTTCCAGTGCATCACCTTGTCCAGTTTTAAAATGCAGAGCATCTCTCCAGTGCTGTGCTTGTGTGTACTCGAAAGCATTACCAGCTCTGTCAGAGCTGAGCACTTGGTACTCACCTTGTGTCTCAGAGAAGGAGAAGGCACATTTTTAAATGGCAGTGCTCCGGTGTCTAGCTTCTGGGAAGGTTCAGGGTAGCAACCCTGTGTCAAGGAGGATGTTTCCTGATACCAGGACAAAAGGAGCATTGTTTCTTGGTGATTTTAGCTTG
>JASTZW010074928.1:24435-46040 GCA_032466295.1 Forpus passerinus | reverse complement strand
CCAGGAAAGCCCCAAAGGAAAAGTCCTCTGCTATCCATTAAGGAAATTCACTTCTGGAACACAGAGTAAGGTCAGCATGCGGGAACAGCTTTGCTTTTTACATACACATAAGCAGTAGCATAAGCATACTGGGAGGAATGCTGCTTTGCTCTAGCCAGCTCTGAATTACCAAAGCTATCATGTTTTCGTCCACAGGGCAGCTAATTCTTTATTAGCATCAGGGTGGTTAGCATTAACTCAGCTAAAATAAAAAGGAACTTAAGCATCAGCATAAAGTTCATTATATTGGTAACCCAATTTAATAGTAGAACAAACATGCCATAGAACTATGTCTCTCATTATATAATTAAAGCAAATATATAATACTGGCAGGCCATCAAAACTGCTACACCAAAACTTCTACAATGAAAAAGAAACCAAAACAATACAAAAAGATACTTACTAGTTGGGTATATACACCTGTTTTAGCTTGCTTTCTGCTTCTGCTGCTTTCAATCGTTTCTTTAAAAAGAAAAGAAGAACAAAGAAAGTTAAACTAAAAATAAAATAAGCAATATTTTTATAGGTGTATTACTTAACTCCCAGGTAAAACTTTAGCACTTATTAAGGTACAAGGAAGTTCTCCTTTCACTGAGCAGTGACCACAAAACCCTTTTCTAACAGGAAAGCATCCTCTGAAAACAACTGTGAGCATCAGATGACTTTGTACACAGCTTTGTAAAAAGTCAAAGAGATGACAATCTTCTGCTTATAGGGACAAACTTTTAATTCCTGTTCACTTCAATACACATTCACGCATTGTTCCTGCCACAATTGCTGGGTTTTTTTTTTTTTGTGGTTTGTGAGGTTTATTTTCTCCTTGGAGAAATGGAGGATTTGGCTTTTCACTGGAGATGGAGCACCAGAGTGATTATCTCCTCCTCTTCTTAGCAAGGGAGGATTCTGGTTCCTCCTGGGAGGTGAAAGCTTTATGAAACCTCAGCATCACTGCTCAGTTTAGCCAGAGAATCTGATATAGACACTGGGGTTGTATTGTTTTCATTTCTTAAAGAAAAAATAAAAAGAATCTTTTAAGAAGCTGGTACTGCACAGAAACCTCCCTGAATCTAATGTGTAGGAAAGCGGTAAACTGGTAGCACTGGGTTATGTTAATATTCCTATTATGGCCCTTTTTTGTCCCGGGGAAGGGTATGGTTTGCCAGGTTGGAGAACAGGCATGAGTGCAGAAGAGCAGTGCTGTTACCATGTCCAGGGAGATGCCTGCTGCTGGCATGAGCCAAGATGTGCTGGGATCACCCCAGCAGCTGAAATGTTGGTGCAGTGTTTTTATCCGTGCCTTGTATGGAAGAGGTGAGCAGGCTCATTTCTTCTTTGGAAGCATGGCAGCCAGGCTAGGCATTAAGTTAAAATCTCTCCTGCCTTCTCTGGAGGTTTGCCTGGTTTGTAGCTGTCATTAGCCATTGGCCGATGTACTGGCTTTAATGCGTGAGGAGGTACTTGTTCCATGGGAGCTTGTGCCAGCCCAGGTACAGCTCTGCAGACCTGTGCTGAACCCTGAGTTCTGCCGTGGTGGATGGCAGCTACAGCCTGGCTTTTGATAGTCATTACTGTGCGGCTGAGCAGATCTCCATGACTGTTTTTTCTGTTGTTAGCCTGAGAAATAAAGTTTGCTCCTTGCAGTAGTGCTACAACTGAAGGGCTTCTTGCTGCAAGGCTGCTCCGTTATTCTCTGTAGTGCTTGGATTGCTCAGCAGAGGGAGAACAGACCGTGTTCGCACGCGGCGCCCAAAAATGCCAGCAGACACATCGCTCTAGCTGACTGTGAGGAAAGGAGTCCCAAAGCCTCCCGCTGGGTTTTTTTTTACCTCTTCCCTCTTGTTTTGAAGCTCAGAGCCAAGCTGTGATTTTTCACCTCTTGATCAAAAATGGGTGCCTCAGTCTGTAGGTTATTGGACTCTTTCAGATGACAGAGCAGGATAGAAAGGATGTGTCCCAATCCAAGAAGCAGAAAAATCTTGTGAATCCAACTGCTTTCTAAATATCCAGCAGCTTTCCTAAATAAGAAGAAACGCTGGAGTTGGCCTGTAGTGACTGAAGCTTTACAGCACAGCCGGCGATAAACAAAACAAAGAAAACAAATCCAAAGCCAGGCCCCTTGAATTAGTTAAAATTCAAGCAGCAAGCAATCTGCGTGACTCATCTTCAGACTGGATCTCCAGCTATCGTAAATCAGAGTAGCTCCATCGTCTTTCCCAGCCCTGTGCCGGTTGTGTCACTCGCTGGAGGGTTTGGCCTGCTATTTTTTGGGGAGGAAAGTTGGAGTAAAAGATTATCACTGAGGTTGTTATTTAATTTCTTTTTTTTGAAGGCGGGAATGGTATTTGGTTAAAGAGTAAAATCTGTGCTCCAGCAAACAGGCAGTATGGTTCAGTAGAGATTTGCTCCCCTGTAGCATACTGTGAGGAAACCCACGAGAGTTAGACATCTGTTTTGTTTTGTCAGAGATGTCGGTTTAATGTGGTAAGAAAACAGCTGTTAAAACACCGCTAGATAAAAGCAAGATGATAAGCATGAAGGGGGAAAAAAATTGATGGGAAGTTACTGCAATTGGATTGAATAAGGCAGTTGTGGAGACCTGGCTCATTCCTCATCTGCCATTGGCCTGCTGGGTGCTGGTGCTGGCTTCAGGGCTGTGTTCTTCAGAGCAGGGAGTATTGGTGCTTTTACACCACTTAAATCAATGAGGGACCAGTTGCTGAGCCTTTCAGTAGGTAGAGCAGATTAAGCTGCTTACCCTGGTAGCAGGAGGCAGTTTGAGTGGGCTCCAAACACTGCCCTGTTTGATCAGAGAGCATGACCCAGCTCTGCACTGGACACTTTCTAAAAGGAAACGTTCTTTTAAAGACAAGCCAAGAGTCTGCAGAGGATGACGGTGAGTATCTTAACGCTCCTTCAGACAAGGAATATGCCCAGCTGGCAGATGTGGAATGTAGTCAGCTGCCCAGGGAGGGCTGTCCCATCTTCAGTTCTGGCTTGTAAAACCGAATTCAAACCAGAGCCATCTTTGGCTTTACTTTCAGATTCTTGCCTGCCCAGCCAACCAGTTAGGAAGCATCTGCATTTCCACTCATGTTATAGACTGACCTCCATCCTTGCTTCCAGCCCAGCTCTCCCTGATCCTTTCCATGCATAAGCTGCCTGTATTGCTTTCACGTCTCTGCAGTGCTGTATGAGGAGCAGGCTGTGAGGGCAATGGTGTTGAGCTGATGCTGTTAACAGCAGGAGAAACACCTCTCTCCTGAGGAGAGTTCATCTCTGCTGGATAATAAGCTCTGTTTCACTCAGGACTGAATTGCTGCTGTATGGATCAGAGCAGAGCACAAATGAGGATGCAGCACTGGGCACTTCCTACAGCCTTTTTTATGCATAGCAAACAGCTAATTAAATGAGAGCCCTTTTGAGCTATTGGACTGCTGCTGGCCTGGCTTCGTACAGAAGAATCTTGTGCAATTGTCTTGCTCCAGTAACTTTTTTGAAGTCTTTTGAAACTCTGTGTTGCAGCAGCCCACAGTTTTTATTCTGGCTTTTAGGCTGTTGTAAGTGTGACTTTGGAAGAGTGGAGCTGGGGAGTGAAGCTTCTGCTCTCATGGGGGTTGTCTGTGTTGATGTACAAAATGCACAGCCATGGTGTGGGGTATGAGAGCCTTGCCATGACTTGAAAGGATACCCTGTAAATCTCTGTTTATGCATGTCTGAATTACAAAATTGTTTATGCAGAAAGCATAAACTTTTTCTTGGAGTGTCAGCAGGGGCAGCCTTGCTCCTCTTGCAGCTTATTTCATGGGTATGCATGGGATGTAAGTGGATTTTCTACCTTACGCTATCTGTTTGAAGGAGGATAAAATTCACTGTTGTTACTGTCACGCTCAGGTAAAACAGTAACCCTGAATTTTAGCAGTTTTACATTATCAACTTTGCAGATATTCCAACTTTTCAAATTGCAGCTTTTATTGCAGGTGACTTCTGAAAGAAGTGAACCCAAACCAAACTTCAGAGCAATAAGTTACCTTAGTGCACCTGACTACTTTTAATTTTGTCTCAGTAAGACCAAAGAAGGATCGCAGCCCTTACAGACTGGAGCTGGGTTTGCTGCTTGCACATTGGTCCTGGAGAGCTGAATTATTTTGCAGTTTTGCTCACAGTTTGCACTAGCGTTCTGTTGGAAGTCATTGGCTGTTTCAGTACAGGCACCGGGAAATCTACGTTTATCTGTTCCTGCTAAGAGTGTGCTCCAGAAGGCTTGCCTTGCACGTACTGAAACATGATTAATTTTGGAGGGTGTAATGATGAAACCACAGCGCTTTGATAGGTTGATTATTTTATACTTTGCCAGAAATGGATACTTAAAACGAGATATTAGGTCTGAATGAGATATTCAAGAGCAAGTTATAGGTTTGAGATACAGGGAAGAAGCCAATCCTGCTGCCGCTGGTGTCAATGAAAATACTGTGAATGGAGTCAGGCGTGCAGTACTTAATGACCAACAGATAATGGCTTCTGAAGGTGGAATAAAAGATTTGATGTATTGGTTGAACTGTCTGAACAACAGTTGGTTGGGTTTTTTTTCTTTTGTCTTGTTCTCTGTGTTCCCCTTCTTTCTGTTTGACCTCAGCAGTGGAGCTCTTGAGCAACAGGCCCTTCTAAATACCTCTGCCCAGCGCGGTATCTCTTTGACAGTTATGGCATGTACCCTTGTGCAAGCTGATGTTACACGCTGCTACATGCTTTAATTTCACACTTCTGAAATAATTTTGGAGGTGGGCATTTTATTCATTGGTTTACACAAATAGCACCTATGCACCAGTTCCTCAGTGTTAACAGTAATCATGTTTCCTGGTAACAGGTATTTCCTGAAGAAGCTTGGTAAAGTCAGAGGTGGATGATTTTAAGTGACATATTTAATGATAGTCCCAGTACTGGCATGGAGGGTATTACAGTTGGGTCGGTAATAGGAAAGTGTTGCAATGAAATTTCGCCACTGTTCTTATTTTCAGCTGCACTGTTAAGAAAGATTCATGTCCCATGGCTGGAGTAGGAGTTTGGAGGAGGAAAGCAGGGTGCATGCATTGCACAGCTAGTGTGTCCTAGCAGAGCTGGGGTTTGCTGTCTTTGGTACACTGGTGAGAGCTGCATGCTATTTAGTCCCTGGTTCCCCCTGCCAGTATATTAGAGCATATTTCCAAACCCAGAATGCATAATGTTGTTAAACCAGCAAGCATGTGTTACTTTGTCAGCGTTCAAGTCTATATCTGAAGTGACTGTTATTTTGATCTCCAGATGGTGCACCATGAATAGTTTTAGTACATGAATGTATTGCTAGTAACTGTCCATGAATGTATTGCTAGTAGTCTCTGCTCTGTCTTGAATAGTGAAGCTGTCTAGCTTAGAAAATGAAAAATGGTTTAAAAATGAGGTGAAGGTCATTCTCAGGGTGCCTGTAAAACCTTTGGCTCTGGCCCCTTTTAATTGGCACCTCTGGAGGCGTACTTGTTCAGTCAGATCTCTCGAAAAATGATGCAGCATGGAAGCCTTGTAAATAGCAAAAGCTTCTTATGTGATATAGTACATTAATAGTTACCATGTAGGAGTGTTTTCATCATCACAATGTACGGTAAGTCAGGACTTCCACCATTCTACTGTATCTTCTTCATAGAGAAGAAGAGACATTAAGAGAGATTGGAGAGATTTGTGAACTGAAATAAGTCAGAAGTATTTTATACAAACTTTTTTATCTTCAGCAGTTGGTAGCTACTCATAAACACAGTGTGAAAAGCTATGGTGGCAATGGAAGTGTTGTTTCCAAAGCTTGGTCCTGCTGGTGTAACAGAGCAGCTGCCTCAAGTGACCGGCTATATCCTTACCCATTGCTTTCTCAGGAGAACAAGTGTTGGCTTTAAGATGGGAAAGAGTGTTCTTACAGGGTTTTAAATGCTGCTTTTTTTTTTTTTGTCCTTTCCATTTTCCTCCACTTATGGGAAGATTCTGATGTGCTTGAACACATTTTTCATTTGTTAACCCATGCTTGTACCTTCTGATCTGCTGGAATTTGGCTTTTCAGCCAGCTTGGACCTGCATCGTAAGGCTAAAACAGTATCAATTGTCCCAAGGATTCAGGATGCTCTAACCCAACCTGCGTATAATATCTGGTATTTTAGGTGTCTGTATGTTTAGTGCTGTGTTTAGTACTTTCTGTGTATACTCTGTATATGCAGAAACTGCTTTTTCTCATAACTTGTAGAAAAAAGAAAATAGAACTTGCAGCTTTTCAGATGGAAATAGAAAACACAGTGTCCAGGTGAAGCTGGGACTATGATTTTGGGGTGGGAGATATTGTAGGTGGCTCAGAAGGGTTTTCTCTATTCTAACTTATGAAGCAACTTGAATTTAATCTACTCCCTAATTTAAAGCCTTATACAATATTTCCCATTTGTTACCCTAATAAGACCAAAGGTAAAATTTTATGGCACACTGTGAGCTGAATGGTTAACTACTTATTAAACATCTTTGCTTCCAGGGCAGATGGAAATGAGAGGAGTGTCTCCTACAGACCTCAACCCAATTAGTACCATTTATCTAAATGTGCTCTGGCTTATCCTAATAACTCTTCACAAGAAGGCAAGAATTGTCCTTACTGTGTCCTCTACTTCACAAGAAAGTAAGAACAACTCAGGTGGTCAGATGAAAGGCTTGCATAGCACAGCATCCTGTCTGTGATATCTCTCAGTCCTAGGTGGTTTGTCTTCTCTTCAAGCTGTAGAACCCAAATGTATTCCTACTTCTGATGCATTCTTAACATAAAGTACTGTTAAGAAATATTTTTGCTCTTCTGATCCACTGCAGTTGCATGTCTTTGTATGTTTTCTTTTAAAGATGGGATAACCAGAAATATGCATTTTTAAGGTACAGATAAATGACAGGTTTATTTTATTCTGTACTAGTATTTTGTATCTCAGTCTTGATATCTTTCCTAGAAAGTTCTGCCATGGTTCTCTTTTTTTTTTTTGGTTGCTGCTGAGCTGATGTTTCCAGAAAACTGCCTGTAATGACTAAATCTCTTCTGCATCAGAACAGTTAATTCAGAGCCTGTCAATCTGTGTGGACAGTCATACTCCTTTTTTTTCAGTGCACAATTTTGCATTTATTAACATTAATTTACTCTGTCATTTTGCTGTCCAATCAGTGTCTTGAGACTCTTCTACAGCTTTCGTGTCAGTTATAATTTTGCCTACTCTTAATCATTCTGCTTTGTCAGACAAGTGTGGCACTTCATTACCTTCCCACCCCTCTTCTCAGACCATTAATGAGCATATGGACTAGTATGGGTCTCAGTATAGATGCAGAGATGACGCATTCATATATCCCCCCATCATAGTGACAGTTCACCTATCTATCTATCTATATGTCTATCTATATGTCTATCTATCACCAGTTGTTGATCCTTCAGTTGCCCTTTCTTTTTATGCTACCATAGCCTGCCTTTTCTTAAGGCTCTTTTTAAGATTCTTTGAAACTTTACTGAAGGGTTTGGGATAAGGTACATGTACTGCATCAGCTACATGCATATCCCTGCATACCATATCGCATATCACCTTATTCGTATGGTTTGTTAACTCCTTCAGGGGAGTCTAACAGATTTGTTGTGCATGACTGCTGTCTGCAAACTATCTGACTCTTCCTGGGTATATAGTGCAGCCACTGATTCTATTCTTTATTGTATTTTCTATCAGTTTTTCTTGTATTGAAATTAAACTCAGCGGTCTGTGTCTTTGAACATTTGGCTTTTTTTATGAAATGCTCAGCTGTAGGAAGCCAGTGAAAGAAGAGGGATATGTTTTACATAATATGTTGTAGGCATTGTGTGTTTGGTTTGTGGGTGGTTTGGTGTGGGTTTTCTTTCTGTCCAGCTCTGACCTGCAGTGTTGCAGCTTTGTTCAGAGTTGTGGGGTCAGAATCAGAACTCATGAAAATGATGCATCTGCATCTCTGGTACGTCACCATGGTGTTGTCATGTTGCACTGCAAGACACTGCTGAATTTCACCATGACAGTTTTCAAAGTGGCGCCCTGAGGTTTGCAAGACAGATTTGATCAGTGGCAATAAGCTTTAATGTATTTATTGTGTGGAATAAATTGAACACTAGAGCTATTGTTGACTGAAACTAAATTTCGTATTAGAGTTTCAAGCCATTCTTATATATATTGAAGTATACATATATATATACTGCTACATTTGTATATGTAGAAGTATCAAGACATAGGGCTGTATGTATGTCTAGCAAATGAACTTTAATGAGTGTTTCACATTTTAAAGGTTCCAGAAATAAACTTAGAATTTGGGAACAGGCTTTTATTTTTCTCTGTACATCTTTTGTTCATTGCTTTACAAAACCTCAGCAGAATACCAGTACTGCAGGCTTCTGATGCCCGCGTTTGTCACTGGCCTTGTATTGTAACTCTGTTTTATGGAAAGTTTAATGTTAGAAGCTTATCTGTGTTCCCAGCAGGAGAATCTGAAATATATATGAAGTCTTGTAATGAAAAGCAGTGGGAGAAAAGTGCACTCCTTGTGAACGCCCACCTCAGAAGGGGCCAGTTGGTGTTCCCAGATCCATCCTTTTGTGCTGTTGGTGTCTCCTGAAGCACCAGGTCACAGTGGATGCATGTTCCTTGTGACCTTGTGCTCCAAGGCTAATGGAGCTATCAAACCTCTCTCTGCTGTAGGAACAGAAAGTATTTACTTGCTAAATTGGCATCTTGTTCATTGAAAGGTAAGGAAAGACTTGTCCGGAGGTTACAGGGCCATCAAGAGGAAATCAGCACAATGGCCACATTCTGTCTTAGCAAGAATTTTCTCTCTGGCCCATGATGGTGACCTTGCATTAAAAAGGGCATTTATTGTAGAAGTACATCCTGTCCTCTGAATGATGAAATCTAGGCTGCCTGTTCTGCTGTGAGCAGATTTTAAAGAGACTCACAAACAGCCTCAAAATCTTGTGATAACATTGAAACACCCAGTCACCATCTCTTACAGCACCTTAAATTCAAACCTAGGTTTTCTCTGAATGGTGGCTGCTCCATGGAGCATCTTTCCAATCACAGATGCCTTAATCTGGTGGTAACAAAAGATGATCTCTTTTTTCCTCCATGCATCTCTCTTGCTAAGTTGCTTGAGCTTTGTGTTTGCACTCCCACTTTTCCTCAGTGACTTAGAGGCAGTTGTGGATTTGTTTTAAATGAATTCCCAAAGACAGCCAGATGGAAAGAAAGTTAACATGAAGCCATCATGGATCACAAGTTCAACTGAGCTCAAGATTCTGATGAGCCTGCAGTCACCAGCTTGCTTTAATACCTCCAGCCAGCTGATGTCTGTCTGCTCCATTTCATTCCAGAGCTAATTGCTTGTCTTGTGTTGTTTCATGATTTCCCGTGCAGATGACCGCTAGTTTAATTGGCCCTTTGTACTGAGGTGGAAATATTATGTGCAGATAGAAACAAGGCCTGAAGCATGACATGTTTTTGAGTGAGGTCAGTCAGAGACACAACAGTAGGCAACTCACCTGCTTCTGAGGAGGTCTGTCACTGCATGGAAGCTGAGAGGAAGGAGAATCATGGAATAGTTTGTATTGAAAGGGACCTTCAGGGGTCTATTCCAACTCCCTTGCAGTGAACAGGGACATCTACTAGATCAAGTTGCTCAGAACCATATCCATCCATTCCTTGAATGTCTCCAGGTATGGCGCATCTACTATGTTAAGAGAGATTAAGGTGGGCTACCTGGGGTTTGTGGGATTGCTTGCCCAGTCAGTTCATGCTGCTTAACCCTTGTTCATGCTGCAGAGATCTGGAAGAAGGATAGGTCCCAGGAGCGTTGGCATCTCTGTATGAGGGCACTATCCAGCTTCACTGCATCAGCCATGTGATGGAAGGTGGGAGAGTTTAAACGTCCAATTAAAATCTTGTTCCAGTCATTGACATGGCTTGATTTCCCACTGTGAAGTAGGTGTGTAGAGCTGTTTGTGTGCTTGCCTGTTCCAGGCTGTGCTAGCTGGCTGTTGGCAGGGCTGGGGCAGTGCCTGGGAGCTGCCCTGGTGTGAGGTCTGGGGGATATGAGCTGCTTCTCAGAAGTGTTGCATGAAAATCATAGAACTAACTGGGTTGGAAAAGACCTTTGAGATCATTAAGTCCAACCATTAGCCCAGGACTGCCAAGACCACCACTAAACCATAACGGGCCAGCTGCTGGAGGATGCCTTTGATCTGATCTTGCTGGGTTTCACTGCACTTGTATAAATAACAAGATCGTTGCATCAGGGTTTTACACAGCAGGGCTGATATTGGCAGTGGTACCTTGTTAAAATGAAGGACTGTTCTTCTTACTCCAGATAATGAGACCAACCTGCATTTTCTGCTTTCTGACAATATACTATACCAGATAAAGTCCAGTGAGAGTTATGTGCAAGTTTAGTGACTTTAATACTCTTTTTCAAGAACTGCTATGTTTGAGAGAGTTTTTGGTAGCAGAAGAAAGGCAGGAGTTTGCTGTTTGCTTGCTTTTTAAGTTGTAAGATAATGGAGGAGTTGTTTGAAAGGATAGACTTGCCAAGGACAGAAGTAAGATATTATGAAATCTTTCTGCAAAAAAGCAGTTATCAATGGCATTTGCATCGATGAGATCTTTAAAACAACTTATGTGGGTTTGTTTGTTCACGTCCTCTTGGCATGAAATTTGCTTTGTCCATGCTTGTAGCAAGTAAATATCTCTTTCTATATCTGTATTAATTTTAGAAGCTGAAATATCAAGTATATTGAACATAGCATGCTGGAGATAGTAAATTTTAACTAAGCATGCAGATGGTTCAGGGTATCATGTGCTTCAGTTGTGGCATTGTCATCTCCAAAAATGAGGGAGAACTTGAGCAAAAAATTAAAATCAGTGTTAGGTGTCCAAATCCCTGTAGTGCCAACTGGAAATTAGGTGGCCGATAGCTGTGGCCGCATCCAAATTCAGTTATCTAATTTGGGAGCCTCAAGACCATATACAGTCACTAGACCATCCACAGGGTGATTCAAAGCTCTGAATTTAGACCCTGATTCTCTCTTCTTGGGTATGTGAGGAATTGAGGCTCTTGACTTGGAGGCTTAAATTAGCTGCCTATATTGAGTTGATTCTCTGCCTCTTCTCTCTGCTTGCCTTCTATGTCTTTGAAAACAGTTTCCCTCTTCCTTCCTCTCTTTTGTTGTGTTTTGGTTTTCCCTTTCTTTTGAAAATTGTCCAGGATTACATAGTGATACTGGATCCAAGTGATGGAAGATGACCTAAGGAAACTGAAGATAGAGGCACTTTCCTCCTTACTGAAAAATTGCATCTTGTTTCCATTTTGAGCCTTGGTGGATCTGGCTGTGATTTCCAGGCATTGCATCTCTGCTAGATGAGATGAACTTTTTATGTGCAGGAATTAATTAGCTGTAATTAGGTTTCTTCTTCACCTTTTCACTCATAACTTAAATATCTTTAATTCCCTTATATTTCTCAGTTACTTTATTCAAAGCAAGTAATTCTAAGAAGATAATACTAGGAAGCTGTTCCAGCTTTAGTGTGTTTACAATTCCCCTGCCAGCATTGTGCACTAGCAGTGTACATGGAAAACATGAGAGGGGTGGGGGAAGCTTTCAGTGTGGGATCTGCCCCTTAGCACTCCCTACAGCTGTTTGAGAAGGGCTGGGGATTGATGGGCATGCTGTATTGATTGTGTATTGCAGAGTCTCTTCCTAAAGAACTCCCGGTGCCATGGCATCAGTGATTGTGGGCAACCCCAAAGGGGACAATGGAGCACTTGCTACAGGGTAAGCAAGTAGAGGAGGTTATCATAGTAATTTCCTCTTATTTTTTTGTCTCTTTTTTTAAATCCTGGCAATAGCATTGGAGCACTTCACAGGAGAAAAAAGAAAGAAATTGAGAAAGTTGTTATTGTCTTTCTTTTTTTTTTTAATTTTTTTTGAAAGGAAATAAAGGCTTTGTTCTTAAGGCTCTGAGTTTCAGGGTTTTTTTGATCTGCAGTGGCAGTAGTTTATGCAGTTGCTGCTTTGAAACAGTGACCTCTCATTGGTAATACATGACAAATGTAAGGTTATGTGCTGAAGGACTCGTAAGGATTTGTCCTGTAAGCTGGCAACTCTGTAGTTAAAAGCAAGAGAGGAGTAAGAGGTGTCCTGACCAGTCCATGAGCACTGTCTAAAACGCAGCTGTGGAAGGTCAGAGGTAGCTAACATGTCAGGTGAGGATCTTCTGATGATAACAGTGGAAATATATCTGGTGATGTCTCCACTGGGATAGTACTGGTATTTGCAGTGACTCTTGAGAAAGATGAATGTGAACTGGGCCAGGATCATAGAAAAGTTGGGGACACGATGAAAGCCCTGGAAAGGAGCCCTGACAGGAGATGAGTGAAAGAAAATGAAAGCTGAAAAGAATTCTGATTGCTAATTAGAACATACTGGAAGGGAGTACAAATGAGGGGAAAAAAAAAAGGTAAATCAGTTAAAGCAAGTATTGGAGCAAGAATAAAAGAGAAATGTTGGCTTTGAATCAATGAGGAGGAGGACTGTAATTAGTAGAGCGACATGCTTCTAGGAGTGGGTAATGGGGTGTAGTTTATGGGAGGGTTGAGGGAGTGTCCCTTAGCAGGGCCATGCCCCTGGAAGGCTTTGCAGGTTCTAAATAACGTGTATCTTCCAATCAGCAAGTTGGTGCCTTTAACACTTTCTATTCTGAAACTGTGTATTTTTTTCCTTAAACCCACATTACACAGGCCGCAGTGTTTGGGAGTACATTGTTCACCTTTATGAGCTTTTTTGTCCATCCATAAAGGCCACAGTCTTTTTTTGCTCTATACAACTGTGAGATTTAGTAATGATGCTGTTTTCCATTTGCCAGCTGGAGAGAACCAGAAGGGTGTAGCTCCTCTGCCCCAGCTTACCTCTGCAGCCTGGGCTCTCTTCCCAAGGCAGGAATACATTTCTGGTTATCCCATTTCTGATAAGAACTGAGCTCTTCTGTTTGCAAAGACAAGAAGTCCTTTTCTGTCACATTCTTTTATTTTGAATGGAGACGGTGAAATCCCAATCTGCTTTTGCGTTTTGATAGGACTGGATGGCAGAGCTGTTGTGTTCAGGGGACGAAGGCTCAGATAAGGCAGCTCTGGGTTCCCATGCCTGAATTTTCCCCTGCACAGTGCTCTATCCTCTGCAGTCAAGTCATAGTCTATAAGGAGCTAAAATGAAGATTCCTGAGAGGAACCAAAACAGGTTTCCTGGTTTTTTTTTTCCCCTCCCCAATGGGTACAGAGGCATGGAACAAGCCGTGCAAAAACTGATTTGCATTTCCATTAAAACCAGATAAAAACAAAAGTGAAAGTTAATATGCAGCTCTTTAATGAAGCTGAGAGAATAACAGCATCACTATTAGGATCACAGAAATAAACATCAACGCACAGAAAATATTTGGATGTCAAATCAATGGGTGCTTCGGAGAAGATGACCAGTCTGTCTTCAGGTTTGCTTTCCATGAGCATCCTGATTCATGCAGTTTACCATAATTTGTTTAACTGTGCACATGGCTTTAAATCTTTTTAATTTGTTTTAACCTAAGTTAGCCTGGAAATACTGTGCATTCACTTCAAGACGTTTTTGCTGAGGATGCTGTGTTCATTGAATAATAATGATCAATAGCAGGAAATGAAATCCAAGAGTTCTCTCCATCTTTGCATAATTAACCCTGAGAATGAGCTCCCTGTGTTAAAGTTTTCTCAAACAGAGTGAGTCAGGAGCACAGGTAGCATTAGTACTCACATGGTGCAAGCAGCTTAGAACACATTTTGATGGCTCTTTAGTATTTTGGATCAGTAGTACTTTTTTGGCAGCATCAGAGGTAGGGAATGCATAATCTTCCTGAGTAGCCAATTAAAATAATGACTTGGATGGCAAATTCCTCTCCTTTTTCCTCCTGTGTATGGCTGTACCCTTCCTATCAAAGAAGCAGTATCTTAATTGGCAATCCCCTCTGCATCTGCTCACTCCGTCACCCCCTACATAGAGGCACAGTGCTTAATTAAAAGGGAGTTTGTGTTTGTTTATCTCTGGAATTTCACTTGTGCTTTTGTAGCTGTTTCAAAGGCAGATGAGTTTATAGAGACCTCGCTAAGTAATTAATCCTGTAATATTACTGCTTTAGAAACAGGAAAAAAGTGGAATTCGTTGGAGAAGCCCCAGAGTTTTCAAACTTGGTATGTGTGTTGGAAAGAGGAGTGTGGGGAGACCCATGAAAGGAGTCAGTCTTCCTCTGACTATCATGACAAGTGAAGTTCTTGCCATACAGTCTTCCTCTGACTATCATGACAAGTGAAGTTCTTGCCATACAGTCTTCCTCTAATGTGCTTCTCCCTATGAAGCAGTGGCTGCTCCTGGAAGTGGCAAGGTTGACCTACCTCCAGAGAAATTTTAGTCTGTGGCTACTCAAATGAGTCTTTACGTGGGGGAATGTTTCATAGTCATGAAACAAACTGAAGCCAGCAACTCATTACTTCTAATCCTATAGTTTTTTACCCAGTGGGTTGCGGGCACTTTGGAGTTACATGTCATCTTTAAGTCTCTAAATTACTTGTGGAGGACTATGCACTTTTGTCGTCAAAACTTTAATTAAAATCACTGCTGAGGTGTGATGGGATCCTCTGAGACAGACGTGAACTTCTTCGCAGCGCTTCAGATACCAGTGGTCTGGAAAATACTGCTCTTCATTTTAAGAGAAAATGAGGGTCTCGGGAGCAGCATGTTCCCAATACCATAGCTTTTTTCGCTGCCTCACATCCTTCTTGTTCTGCCCAAAGGAAGGCACACTGCCAGGGATCCACTGGCTGAACTGTGGGAGCTGCTTACAGCACCGTTATTTTACCAGAGTCTTGTTGGATTACATTGACCTCGAGCTGGAAAAGCTGTTGCTGTACCCGTTTATTCTCTGGCCAGGTTCTGCAGAGGGGTTCAGCTTCTGCCATGCAAGATGTTATATCGCTTCAGCCCTCTGTGAAGCTGAGCGGTGGATAGTATTTCACACGACTTGTCTTTAGAAGATGCTTAAAATCAGATGGTAAGTATCTAATTATTCTGAGTTGGATTTCTTCCCCCTCCTTTTATCCCCCATGCTAGGCCAGAAGACTGCTTCAGACAGTTGCTTAAGTGCAGTTTGAGCACAGTTATGACTGATAACAGTAGTACATATGTATTTCACATGCCTACAAGGAAAAATGTAGTTTATCTTACATGCAGCAATGGTAGTGTCTCGTGATCGGAACTATGCTATGGATAAGGAGTAGTGAAGCATAACTGTGAGTCCTCCAACACTGAAATGTGTAAAAAGTAAGAGATTTCATTTGAATAGGAAGTTGCTTACTATCTGGGGTTGTCTCAGTGATGTTCTTTCTTTCGCATCTACTTGCTGGGTGCTTGGCACAAAATAGTGTGTTTTAGTACTGGACTTCGGCAGTGGTGAACTGTGAGCACTGCACACTCAAGGGAGCAAACCAGGAAAACCCACAAAACAAACCCCCAGTTAATTGAATCCCTGCTGGTAGTATCAACCAGAAATAAAGGTGCTGGATAGGTTGCTGGGTGTTGTGGTACTTATTCTGCCTTCAGTGATTCATTAGATACGATGAACCTAGGTCGCTCTCTGGCATTCCCTCCAGTTCAGGGTGATCTGGCTAAAGTGATCTAGTGATGATCTGTCTGATGTGTGTGTTTGGAGCAGGGATTGAAGCATGGAGCAGAAAGCCTTCAGATATGTTGTACTCTAAGCTGCATTTGTGCTCCCCTAAGCCAGAGAATTTAAGTGCATGTCAGTTGTAGTTAGTGCAGTGGCAAATCAGTCCCTTGATGTTCTTGCTTGGGTGGGGGAGGAAGAAGTCAGAAACCAAAACATTAATTACCTGAAATTTTGGTGGTATTTTTAATTTGCTTTATTTATTTCTGTGACTTTGGGGGGAGAGGGTCTAAAGAGAAGCTCTTCTGTACAGGCAGAACTACCTAAGGAATAGGAAACCACTGGACAAATGGGTTTCCTGTTTGCTTTGTGCATTAATTTTTCAATTTCATTAGGACACATTAGACTCGTGAAGATGACCAGAGAAATTGTCTAGACAAAGACTTCTGTAAGGAGATCAAAATAAATAAAGGAAGAGTGACTGGAAAGACCCTACCAATTACCAGCTTCCCCAGCCTCCTTACTTAATATTCTCACAAGCTAATGCGAGAGGAGTAGGAACACACCTTCATCAGAATGCTGCATAGGAGAACAGGGTTGCTATTAAAAGCCCAATAAAGACTTGTATCCGTTTATGCAGATTTGCACTGCTGGGTTACTCTGTGCCTGGCACTTGGCAAAGCACAGATAACATTTAAATCAGGCAGTAAGTGTAATTAAGTGCTACCCTTCAGCACATCTCTCCTTTTAAGACATTTTTATACACCGTGATTTAGAACATGACAATTGGGTGAGATTAAAGCAGCAAATTGTGCCTATAAAACAAGCCCTGAGAATAGCAAGGGACTGTAAAATTTTATAAAGGGGAATACAGCACATGCCTCCAATCCGATAAAACTTTTGTGAGCTGGGAGATTAACTGTGAAATACAAATAAGATGATACAGTATGCATAGCATTCCGATAGTAAATTGCTTGTTATTGTAGCAACTTATTTCCTCTACCCAGAACATTCCTTACTTAACTTTTCCAGAAGAATCTGACCATCTGACTGATTCGTTAACCACTGGGGGTGTGGAGAGAAGGTAGGAAGTCAGAGAGCAGTGATGTCCCTGTACAGAAAGCAATAGGGTAAACATAGTGTGAAAGATCATCTGTGCTGAAACACATGCAGTCAAGCTTGTGATTGGTTTCTTCCCCAACTTCAGGTGAGTTGTGTTTGCTAAGGGGAAAGAAATACCTTATTTCAAATCCTCAGTAAGGCGCAGTGGAAGGTTTTCTTGTGGAACAAAAATGTTGCTTTATGTGAAAGGTCTAAAATGCTGTTTTCTGTGGGACTTGACAGTGTTTGGCAGCTGGGATTTGGTTGCACTTCGAGTGCATCTGAGCATCTTCATCACCTGCACTTGGCACATCTTAAAGAAAAGGCTCCAGACCTTTTAGAAACTTCTTCCTCTGCAGTTCTCAAACCTGTGGGGCCACAAGTCACCTCAGCAAATCCCACTGAAGTTGTCGTTAATAGCTGAAAGGCAGAAAATCCCTTGATGCTGCTTTTGGTATAGGTGGCTTCTGCTGTTTACGAACTGGTGCCCGTAGATTAACATGTTGCTTTTTATTAAGAGACATTGAGTCTAAATATATTCAGCTAAAATATCTGATGCAGAACCCAAAAGCCTGTTTGTTTCTAGCTGCATTAATTGTAGAGAGAAACTGTGGTGTTGTATATCAGCCATATTAGGAGGAAGATCGTGCAGATGGAATTGGGAGGAGGATGAGGGCTGGCTGCCTTACTGTTTGATATTCTCTTGACCACCTTTGCTCTGCATTAGAAAACCCAGCTAATTTTATAACACTTAATTTTAATGATGTATTAGATAAGGAAATAGCAAAACTTGGAAAAAGAGGTTAAAATGATTCTGGAGGATATTACTATTACTATTCTGCAATAGGACAGTTGGGTTTTAAATGCTGAGCAGGCACTGCATTACAAACAAAATCAAATACTGAGCATTAGGCAAATAGTAGAGGGAGGAAGGAAATGGAGAAGAAACAACTGGGAGCCTCTGATGAGAATGCAGCTGCATTGACAGCCAACCATTCTGTGGGCACATCATGCTCAGTCCTTGTTTTGATAGGGCGGATACATTGTGTGCTACTTTTATACTTCTCTTAGATTCTTGGTTTTATTATTTGGTGCCATATTTGTGCTTGAGATTAATATTGTTAGGGAGATGCCAATACTTCCAAATCAGCATTAAGAAAGTTCTGGCATATAGACATGTTGACCTTTTCTTGTTTGGTTTGAAAAGTCAGTTAAAATGGCAGGGTTTCATATAGAATGGAAATTCCCTTTTCTGTGAGAGGTAAAACCAGTACTCTTGTCCCAGCAGTACATTGTTCCCATCTTTCACCAGACTCCACTCTCCCAGGGAGCATGGGAATTCGCTTCTCCATCTCCTGTTGCTACTGGAAGGTCCTGGATGGGTTCACTGCTGCAGCTCTTGCTGCATTCACATGAAATCACAGTATCATGGGCTCACTGAATCAAACCAGAGCAGTTAAAACATTTCAAAACATCTGTAGGAAGTCATTAGCATCGAAAAGATCTTTGAAAATGTAACTCCCAAATACTCAAGATAGTGTTATGACAAGCTGTTAGCAAGCAGTGTGTCATTCCTGATCCCAATGAGGAGGTAGCTGCCTCTCGCACCCATCACACCACAACTGCTGTAGGCAGGGCCCTGAAGAACTTCAGGATGGATCTCAGTGCATACTGTATCTGATCTATCCTGGACTCTTAATTTTCCCAGTAACTGAGCTTACAGCTCATTGTGTTGATGCTCAGTGGAAATTCTTCCCCATGTGATGACACTGATACCAGTTTTTTCCTCATCCTAGTGTCCACACTTCTTTGGTTTTTGCTTGAGTGAAATGAGCCCTCAGTCCTCCATTAGACATGCTCTGTCTCATTCTCTTTTTTGTGAGGATTAATTGGTCTTTGGGAGTTTGTCTCCACTGTTGTTATGAGTGTTAGTGCATGTAGTCCGTACCAGAGAATTAGGCACCCAGCCCATAGTGAACTTCAGGGTGAGCTGGATCACAGCTGCAGCCTGAGAGTTGCCTACACTGAACTGTTTAATTGGGACCAGAATGCTTTACTGTTTAATTTTCTATTTTTTCCCCAGGTTTTATTGGTATTTCTTGTTGCATAATCCATCTTTCAGAAGCATCAGCTTAATTTTTTGTGTTGGAGATGGTAGGGAGTAAGCCCAGAAACCAGTGGAATATTTGTTCTGCTTGGGATGAAAGTGCATCATCTCAGAAATCTGACCTATAAGCTGTATTTGACTTAACTGGATGCTTTAGTATGAAGATTCTATCTCTTTATTTGAGTTGGTTTATAATTGGTCTATTGGGATGGCTGTGCTTGTTGATTAAGAACCAAAAAAAAACAAAACAGCGTGTTTTCTTCTCAAGGTAATGCTCATAATTTTTTATGTTCACATTTGATGTTTCTTCCTGAGAGGGAGCAGAATGGGCAGAGGTTAAAATACAATGAATTACTCTGCTTTAACTTCAGCAGAAGGTACAGCAGTAGGAATGTCACTTATTCCACCTCATGTTAGCATTAACGGGAGTTAAGCAAGCAAATCCTCTGCTCATAGACAGGGAAAATAGACCTATTAATTGAAACTGCTATTAATGTATTCAAATGGCTATTTTCAGCTTTTCCTAGCAAGCATGTGTACATTTTAATACTACTGGGGTATGTTGGTGCTTTGGCTGTGACTCCTGTTTGAGCTGTAGAGTTGGGATTGTTCTATTGCTTTATGAGAAGATAGCATAATGCTTATCCTATGTTGCTGCTTCTGATGTTTTGTGAGTTATGGACTTACTGAAACTTCACAATGTTAAAAATAAACATGAGCCAGCAGCTCAGAAAGTCAACCATATCCTGGGCTGCATCAAAAGGAGCATGATCAGCAGGTCGAGGGAGGTGATCCTGCCCCTCTACTCTGCTCTTGTGAGACCTCCCTTGGAGTATTGTGTGCAGTTCTGGTGTCCTCAACATAAGAAGGACATGGAACTCTTGGAACAAGTCCAGAGGAGGCCCCGAGGATGATCAGGGGAATGGAGCACCTCCCATATGAAGATAGGATGAGAAAGTTGGGGCTGTTCAGCCTGGAGAAGTGTGGAGACCTCATAGCAGCCTTCCAGTATCTGAAGGGGCCCTAGGGATGCTGGGGATGGACTCTTCATGAGGGACTGTAGTGACAGGACAAGGGGCAACGGGTTCAAACTTAAACAGGGGAAGTTTTGATTGGATCTGAGGAAGTAATTCTTTACTGTAAGGGTGGTGAGGCACTGGAATGGGTTGCCCAGGGAAGTTGTGAATGCTCCACCGCTGGTGTTGTTCAAGGTCATGTTGGACATAGCCTTGGTTGGCATGGTTTAGTGGGAGTTGTCCCTGCTTATGGCAGTGGGGTTGGAACTAGATGATCTTAATGTCCTTTCCAACCCTAACTGTTCTATGATTCTATGATCTTAGAATTAGTATAGGAACATGGGACAAAGCGCACTCGATCAAGTTAATTCACTTTCAATTCAAGATAACTAATTAAATGGTTATTCAGAAAAGAGGATAGAACTCCATCCCTTTAATTCCATATTGACAAACTTGAGACACAGAGTAGTCAAAGTCTGCAATCACAGAATAAAAAAATGTCTGAAGCTGGAAGGCAGCTCTAGAGAGCATTCTATTGCACTAATTTCTACTAGAGCACATTCCTCATAGCTCTGTCAAGCTTGGTTTTGAATATTTCCAAGGATGAAGACTCTATAATTTCTGAGCGACCTGTTCCAGTGTTTTATCATTCTCACTGAAAACAAACAAACAAACAAGCTTGTCTTTTAATGGCTTTTCTTCTATTTCAGTTTGCATCCATAGGTTCTTGTTTTCCTACTGGAGTCCACTGGGCAAATCTAGCTCAGTTTTCCTCACTCCCCACATCAGTTATTTATACATAGTTTTAGTTTCCCCCTGTGGTTTCTTTTCTCAAGGCTAGACATCTCAGCCCTCCCAACCTCTCCTATGTCAAACACTCCAATACTCTGATGAGTTCTGTGACCTTTTGCTGTACTCAATCCCAGTATGTCCACATATATCACATACTGGGGAGCCCAGCAGTCGAGATGACACACCAGGGCTCAATAGAGAAGAAAGACAGTTTCCCTTTATCTGCTGCCAGTGTTCTGACTAATGTAACCCAGGAGGTTGTAGGCAGTCGCTGCTATGAGGGTGCATTGCTGGTTTATGGTCATCGTGCTGTCTATAGGGCCTTTTGGTTTGTGGTCTGCAAAGCTGCCTTCAGGCTTGTGCTGGTATACGAAGTTATTTTTTCTCAAATTCAGGACTTGCCATTTACCTTTGCTGAACTTGAAGTTTCTGTTTAACCATTTATTTAGCTTGTTAAAGTATCTCTGAATAGCAGCATGGGCAACTGGCGTATCAGTACTTCTATTTTTTTGTCATCTATAAACTTGCTGAGGGTGCACTTACTCCTGTCATCCAGGTTATCAATGACAACATTAAACACTATTGCCTCAGTAACCAGCCTTGGAGTACAGCAGTAGTTTCTGGCCTTCAACTGTTCTTTGTTGTGCTGGTCACAACACTTTGAGCCCAGCAGCACTCCAACTTGCTTAAATCATACTTTATAGGGATGTTATGAGAGACAGTTTTAACAAAACTTTTGAAATCAAGTTAAGCAGTGTCCACTGCTCTTCCCATATTCAC